>CM076572.1:323204516-323375557 GCA_034641835.2 Pinus albicaulis
TATTCTCTGCCAGCTTTTCTAATTTTGTTGGTGGTTGAATTGTACTTACATTGCCTTATCCAAACCGGAGCAGGTCATAGAGATCACCCTGTCTTCTCCATTTATTGAGTCCTCCTGTCCCGATGCTTGAGATGGCATATTGAACTTCCATTGTCAAGCCAAATCCAAAATAAGCATTGTTCATGTCCGCTTGCTTATGCTAACACACACTAGACATTCTGAAATTGCACGTTATTCTTTTCATTTCCTTCCCAAGTAATATTGTACCCACTACTCCCAGCAAATATACTCTTCATTATTCTCATTTAGTAACGAGGTAAATTTTGTCGGCAACCAACAAAAGCCAAAAAGAAAATAAGAGCACGGATTTTGCTATTCAGGCAAAGAACACAGTCACTTTCGATCCAGGACAGACAAAGCAGCTATCTTAATATTTAACTTTGAAAATTACCAAGTAAAAAACTCAAAAATACCTTTTATATGGTTCTGTTTTATATCATTACTATAATACAAGTGCACCCAATATCAACCATGCCCTTTTCAAATTATGTCCATAAGCTTTGTTCCCATTACAAAAATATTTCCTTCACCTTTCCTCCCTAAACAAGAAATAAGCTTTCTAATTCAAATAACCTCGAGCTTTGAGCAAACCAGCTACTTAACATTTACGTTGAACTTATCAAATAAAAAACTTACATATCTGTTTGTTTTGTTTTATAAAGTTTTCTTTTTTATATCATTCCCATAATATAAGTGCTCCCAATATCAACTATGCTTTTTTTCAAATTTTATGTCAACACGGTTTGTTCCCCTTTAGAAAATATAACTTTACTTTCCTCCCTATAAAAAAAACCAAAACTAAGCTTTCTAATTCAAATAACGTCGAGCATAAATCAGTGATCATAGGCAACAAAATTCCTCCCTATATGAAAATCATGCAAATAAGTTATAATTCAAATGTACATGTCCTTTCCATTCTTTCCAACAAAAACTCTCAAAATGCTAATACAATAAAGGAGGATGTCGGGAAAAAATTTTATCCTTTACAAACTTGCCTGACAAAACAACTCAGCTGTAACCATTATTGTGTACATTACCAGCTAAGAAAATGAATTCTAAACTTTTCATTGAAAAGATACTTAAAAAATCAGTTAGAAATTGAACGTAAAAGCCCTTAAGTTTGCATAGAGAAAGCATTCCATATACATTTTCATCCAGAGCAATGCATTTCTTCACATATTTAGCCATAAAATAACACTGGAAAATACGATTATTGGGCCATAAAATAAGTTGGAAAAACTACGAAGGTGTGCAGGGATATCAACGTACCTCTTCGGAGACAAACCCGCCAATGCTTGTAAGATGAACGCACGGCTTGGCGTGCCAATGAGGCGGAATGACAATGCTGTCTCCTTTTGGAGGAATGGATTCCTCTTCTTTCTTCTCATGTGATTTCTCTTCTGCAACAACCCTCTCTCTGTTTTCTTTTTCTGCGTCACCATTGGCATTCGCAACTTTGTCCCTGAAACTCAGGGTTCATTTAGTAAATTTTGTTCTTCTCAAAGTGACTATTTTCTTCTTTGCAATTATATATTCTTCTTTGTCCCTGAAACTCAAGGTTCATTTAGTAAATTCTGTTCTTCTCAAGAAATTTAAACCCCAATATGAATGGTATGATATTTGAATATCAGAATCAATCGAACATTTGCAGGTGTTTAGATAAGGCTGCAACAAAAAGCGATAGTGAGAGAAAGAATGATGAGTTGTGCTTGAATGGTTGGAGGATTTGTACAGTAACCCAAGTGGAAGAAGTGAAAATATTGCTTCGAATGGTGCCTATATGGGCAACAGCTATAATATATGCATCAGCATATGCCCAGGCACACACCATGTTCGTGGAACAGGGCAAGACAATGAATACTAACATCGGTAGCCTTTTCAATATACCTGCAGCTTCACTGTACATGTTCAACAGTGTAACCTGCATGCTCTGGGTTGTACTATATGTTTTAAGCATCGTACCAGCAATGAGAAAATGGAAGAGAAACGAGAAGGGATTGTCGGAGTTGCAACAAATGGGTATAGGTAAGTTATTCGCCATGTTTTCTATGGTGTGTGCTGCAATTCTTGAAATCAAACAGTTGCAAGTTGTGAGGAGTCACAACCTGGTTCATGATACAGAGACACCAGTTCCTCTAAGCATTTTGTGGCAGATACCACAGTATGTATTGTTAGGCGTTGCAGAGACATTTGTATTGGCAGGGCAGCTAGAATTCCTCTATGAAGAGGCCCTGATGCCATGCGCACCTTGTGCAGTGCTCTGTCCCATCTTAGTACCGCATTCGGTAACTATTTTAGTTCTGTAGTATTCATTGTTGTAATGCTTATCACCACCAGAGGAGGAAGTGTGGGATGGATACCCAATAACTTGAATGAAGGTCACCTGGACTACTATTTTTGGCTCTGGGCTGCATTGAGTTTGCTCAATTTAGCTCTATATGTTGCTGCAGCTCGTAAATACAGAAGTAAATATGTGGCCCATGAGATGAGGGATGTTTGAATTTGAATACCATTCTTATAGTCAATGTATAGTAACCTCTGTCTTTCCAAGTTACTTACAACAGTAAGAAATGTTGACCAGTTATAAATAATCAGCCCCATGGCTCCAAGGGTATTGTCAAAAAAGTTCTCGGATAGTTTGTAAAAAACTATTAATGAACGAGACTCGTTGTCAAAGTGATCCTTCAGGGAGGACCATCCAGATACTCCTATCGGCCTCTCCTTGCACCTCCTGGGGCAACTGCTAGTCTAAGTTTTATTATAGGTTTTTGAATTGGAATTATTTGGAATATCATAAATTCGGAAATATTGGAAATATCTAACATTTAAATTGAATGGTACTCTCATGATAACATTTTTGTTTCAAATTTAAATGGTTGGTGATTAGCTTTGGTTGGTGATCATTGAGCTATCTTTAATTGTGATTTTAAATTACTTGAAATCGGTAGTTAATTGTTTAAATCAACTTTGGGAATATTTCAAGTGATGATAAATTGAGTAACGTCATCAAACATTGTTAATGCGTAATTATGATGGTGTTTTATTGAATATCATTGTGGTTGATTGATTTTCATAGCAACAGTTACATATCAATTACTTGGTCTTAAATTTATAATGAGATATTTTGACTCTATAAGGCACTGGTTTTAAAGTTTCAAATCTAATTGGATTTGTAAAATCTCATATATCTTAACAAGTATTTGGTTATCTAGCTATGTTGTCTGAATTGGTTGGTCTCCAACCAGTGCTCCTTCTTCATTTTCGTTAGGGTCTACCTCCCTTGGCTTGCAAGGAGACTGCTTAGATAGAGAGATTAGGGATCAGGATGACAGCTCCTGAACTAAGCCGTTGTCGCAGTGCCTAGACATTCTGTGCGTCAACAGAACCCATGGCCACCCCGCAGGTTTGCTCATAGAACTCACCTTGGAAACTGAAAAAAGTAGAGGTGAGGCAAACGCCGACCAACTTAGAAGTGTCTTGGTCCGTGTCTCGCTTAATGATTTCAATAGCTTCTGGGATGGAGATTTTGGTAAATAAGACGACAACATCGAAACTAACTAATAAATCTCCAGGCTCAAGCCTAATGTCCTTCCATTCTTGGATAAAAGAGGCAGAGTCCTTCACATAAGAATCAGTAAGCCCTACCAGGGGTTTAAGATTTCGAGCTAAGAATTTAGCGAGATGATAAGAAAGACCGCCTATTATGTTAACAATAGGTCTTAAGGGGGCCCCCGGTTTATGAATCTTTGAAAAGCCATAAATTCTAGGGGTGAGGGGATTACTCTCAATAAGCTTCCTCGATAGGGGATTAAGAAATGGATCAGACTTAATGGCAAGGGCAATCTCCTTAGAAATAGATTTAAGCGGATTCTTCTTAAGCTTAGCATAGCTACCACTAAGGGAAAGATGGTCCACCATTTTGCTGACAAAATCCGACTTATCTAAAATAACAATAGCGACACCCTTATCAGCCTTAGGGATAACAATGTCAGGGTTGCTTCTAAGGGATTTAAGGGCAAGAAACTCGAACGACTTTGCCTTCCTAAGAATAATGGTGCAATCTTGCCTAATAGTTTCCTTAATATCATCAGAGAAATCCTTGATTCCATACTCTATGTTACAGATAATGTCATCAATGGGGATTTTCCTGGGTGCCACAGATCTTTCTTGTTTTATGTGCTCAAATTCCCTTTAATGTTTAATTATTAAAAATTATTTATTTACCACTTAAACCACTTATGAGCTATACTTCATATCTCTATTCATGATTCCACCATATCTTCATATCTCAACCATAGCAAAGCTCTGTTTTCTAAAGATCAGAAATCAACAAATTGATAGAACCAATTTTCAGCCGAAATCTCATAACCTGCACTAGCTGTGGAAGACTCTTGCAGGCACACTGTGATTCTCTTGCAAACCCACCGTTAGGTCCCATCATTTTATAAGTTCCTTTTAGAATATACTTCATCACGCTGTCAACAAATTCTTCGGTGAGGGAGAAAAATTCCTTGATGTACAGTCTATAGAAAGTATGCAGAGAACCTTCCATTGTACAAACTTCTACTGGGCCACATGTTCCAACTGCAAATTTTTATCTGAAATATGGAAGAATATGGAAGAGAATTATGTTAGATATGCTTAATGATAATAACCATATCAGGATCCTGCGCCGAGGAGAAGTGAACTGCAACTTGTGATAGGTATCAGTGGGGAATACATAAGCTCTGGTTTGAGCTCAATCACTGCATATTCTAGGTTGCAACACCCAATGATTGTGTTTCCAACATTGGGTTAGTTTCCATTACACCAAATAAAGGCAGTAACTGCAACTTATGATCAGTATCAGTGAGAATACATGAGCCATGATTTGAGCACAATTGCTATATATTCTAAGTTGCAACACGACATTGTGTTTTGAACATTACGCTAGTTTCCATCACACCAAATAAATGCAGTGAGCTAACCATCATGATTTGCTTCACAAAGATTGTAAAGAAAATCTGAGGACAACAATTTGGATATCTAAGATCAACCCTTAAAAGCCTCGCTTCTAATGATTACCAACATTCAGTTCAAGTGACTAAAATAACATAGAATTAAGAACAGCAAATTATAATGGTTGCTGTTCAGATGACCTACTTCACGTTGTGATTGTTATATATCTCCATGCAAATCACGAGCGTTTTGCAAAGATCTAGTGAGTTCAGATCCGTCATTCTTTGTCTCAATAGAAACAATCACACTTCCCCCATTGCTATTATCAACCACAATATGTACCGATGGTTGGGATACGGGAAAATGTGAAAAAATGTGAACTATTTTGTGAATAGGTCAAAGCGTTCTCATTTGCCACGTATGAGGCATCAAAAGTATATGCCATTCTCCATTCAATGTTTTTTGTGGAATCAACTGCGTCAAATTTCATGATTCGGCAGAGCCACATAAGCGACAAGGTAAAGACGCCGCGTTACCTGACACCTGTTTGCCATGCATATCCTTTGGATAGAAACGCAAACGGATGATGTGAGGATATCCGGCTTCTAACGTCTAACTAGTTTCGTATATTTCTTGGACAGAAAACGGTTGATTTTATCCCGATGCATAATAAGGGTAGCCTGCTTGACTGCTCAAAAAAACATCACCTCTCGTTTCGTCATTTCAGTCAGCATCTGCGATAAGGTGAAACCCATTTAGGGATTGGATCAAATCATCTCAACCGAATCCTCAAGTGAATTAGTCTCTGTTCCCATAGCCACTCGGCCACTCCTAATTTGGGAATTGATTGAATTCGTCCGGAAAGAAAGCTGCAGTTCAATAACCTGATGGAAAGTACTGAGACCGACTTAGGAATTTGAGCGAATTTCTGAGATCCAGTTTTCTATTCTATCGGTTGCTTCAGAGAACCCATGCTCACCTGGGAAATAATGTCATTTCATCATTACCCATATCTTCAGTTCAATCAGCTTACCGAGAGATTGAGATTCTAAATTGGGCGAATTCATCAGACCTATTTGTTCAATTCAATCATCTCTCAAACCCATTCAGGGGGTTAGGTGAATTCTTCCGACGTTCGATTCAATCAGAAAGAGGACCCAATTTTGGGAGTAGGTGCCTTCTTCAGACCTTCAATTCAATCAGGAAAGAATCATCTGGTATAAAAATGGCCACCTCTAATTCCAGGGGCATTCGGATTAGCATCCACACTACCTCTTCAAAGCAAAGGAATCCTACTAAATCCTCCAATAAATTTGGGCGTGCAGCCAACAATAATCCAGAGCAGGAACAGGAGCAAATTGGTCAAGGAAAACTCTATGCGCCTCCATATAAAGAGTTGGGTGATGGAACCCGAAAAACCCAATTGTCCTCCCCAGATGTTCCCGACAGAAGCCCACATCGGAAGCATAATTCTATCTCACAAGGCAAACTGTATTCGCCGGAGCTTTCAGTTCATGTCGACGCTCAAGACAAAAACGAAATTGAACATGAAGAGGAGGAAAATGGCAGTGGACAGGGGAAATTATACTCTCCTGAACATGCCCTTCATTTGCAAACGAATGGTAAAGGGTTGGAGAATAGAGCAGAGCACACTCAGCTTTGGAATAAGGGAAAAGGCATGTTAGAGGTTTCAAAGGGAGTTGCGGCAGATATACGGAGGAGTTTGTCCCAAATGAAAGACAGAATCGTGGATAAACTGGCGGCTGTTCCTGTTCCAGCAGAAGCTCTGGACAATGCACGGCAGTCCTTAGAATCAGTTGTTAAGGATGTAACTCAGGCTGCCCAGGGATTGACCAAGGAAGCTGTGCATAGAATTAAGATCCGGCTTGCAGAAATTTTACCATTTCTTTCTCCCAATCAAACTGGAAAGGTAAGTATGGATTATGCCTGTGCCCTTTGCCATGATAACTAGAAATGAAATGATATTTTAACGTCTATGTGACTAAAAATAGTTTATAAGATCATCAGTTCCCTGTTTTTCGCCTTTGCCATTCAGTCTTTTTCATATTGATGATGAGCTGGCCTAACCTTTCAACAATCCCCTCGCTGAAAAGACAATGCCAAGAAACTGATGCTAACATATTCCCATAACTTTCTCTCATGTCTTTGAATGCATCACTTTCCAAAATGAAGTGTTTTTCCGATTCCACTACCCAAGACGTGCAAAATGTACACACTCGTGCTTTCCCTTCCCAAGCTTCTTTAGGCCTTTTCTACCGTCCTGTTTCACACTGAAGTTGTTGCGAGTTGGTTCTTAATTGAGCAATAAGAATCTTTGCCCTCCACGGAATGTTAACTCCAATGTACTCTTTTTGTTGGAGATCACACGTAGGGTTGAATTATTCAATATAGTACTTCTTCTTTCTACCCAACTCTTTTCCCCATACCCATTTACGAAACTTCTCCATAACAAAATTCTTTAGCTCCTTGCTATTTGTGGGACAAGCATTGAGGTAGATATTCCATTTTTGCATCCATGTGTACTTTTGTCTTAGCCATGTTTTCTTTTTTTCACTCATGCCTTCCTTGAAGATAACATTAGACCATTTACCTACTCCCATTTGCTCAATTCCTTTTATATATCTTATGAGACACACTATAGCAATTTCTTCGATGGGAGTTGCTCCTCTTTCACTCAACATTATCTCATAAGGTACCAAACTTTTTATTTTGAGCTTGCTCATGATCAAGCGTTTTTGGATTTTCTCAATTTGTTTCCATTTTGAGATGGAGGTGCTTCTAGCCCACAATTAACACCCATATAGCATCACTGGACAAACTAGGAGTCCAAAAAACACTTTAATCGTATTCCAATCCCATAACTTTGCCTCTCTACATCTGTTTTGAAGAGCATATAATGCTTTCCATCCTCGTAAAATTCTCTTCTTTCTATAGTCCTCCCAATTAAGTTTGTTGTTGAAATCAATCCCGAGGTACTTGTACTCATTTACTTCTTCAAGAATGTTGCTTTCAAAGAAGAATGTATGCTGACTCTGCTTCCTTTTATTAGAGAACCATTATTTGGTCTTGCTAGTATTGACTTGCATCCCCACTGCTCTACAAAAATGCTCAAGGGCATATAGGTGCATCTAAAATCCATGGGCTGATTAGAAATCAATACAAGATCATCAGCATATAAAAAGAGATTTATCACAAACTCACCCAACCGATCACCATATCTCCACCTTGCAGATTTAGCCACTCTTCCAGTTAACCAATATATAAACCAAAAAGAGTAGGGGATCGAGGGCAACCTTGCTTGACTCCAATGTCACTTCTAAAGCTTTCTAAAATACTTGATGGCGACTGAGGTTCTAATTTTGACTTTCACCTCTTCATAAAGTCTATGGACAACAACTCTATAATGCAAGGGAATTTCAAGTTCTTCCATTCTATGCCACAACTTATCTCTAGGGACTGTGTCAAATGCCTTTTTGAAGTCAACCAAACAACAAAATACTTCTTCTTTGTCCCCCCAAACCTTTTCAATAATGTGTCTCAATGTGATACCATGATCCACTGTAGAATGCTTCGGCCTAAAACCCGCTTGTCCTTTTGCCCTCTTTTCTTTTACTTCTGCCCATTTACTGATTCTATTTTCTACCATGTTGCCGAAAAGCTTTGCAAACAAAGGATTGATCATACTGGTTTTATAATTGGAAAGATTATTAATGTCTCCAATTTTAGAAAGGGGTATTTCTAGGCTAGTTGTCCAGTCGCTTGGGAATCCTTGTTGAATGATGTTGTTGAATATTTCCATAATGTGCAGTGCAAGAGTGTTCATTCCCCATTTTAGATACTCTGCTTGAAGTTCAACCAAGTCCTTTGCCTTTCCTGTTTTCAACTTCTTAATTCCAATCTCTACCTCCTGTAACGTGAAGAGCTTTGTAGTTGTGTTGATCCTCGGGGGAGGCTTAGCCTCTGATTCTTTCTCATAGAGTTGTCTTGCATATTCAAACCATTGATTGGCTGTAATATTATTTTCGATTTGCTTCTTCCTTGGTTGAAGTTCCTGCCAGAAAAGCTTTGGGTTATTCTTGCCTAGATATATTAACTCTTCTCGCCTTGTTTGCATGAACTCATCTTTTTTCCTTTTTAGTATTTGCTTATATAACTTTACATTCATCTTCTCCTTGTCTGTCTTTTTCAAGGTTCTCCTTGCCACTTTTCATTCCTCATCAAACCAAGCATTGACAGGAAAACAATTTTGATTTTGATTTCCTATTTTTTGCTCTTTTGCACTTCTCAAGTGCTCTTTGAATTATATTTGTTAACTCATGCTTGTTGAAGCTTTGGAAACCAATTTTCTCCTTTTGAATTAATCTCTCCAGCATTGTCTTGAAGATAGTACAATTTTCTTGTGTTAGAAGAATTTTGCCCCTTGATAGTGATTGCCAAGAGCATTGGGTTTTTCTCCTATGCTGTCTTTCTTCTAACCATGATAACTTTATATAAATTGGGTTATGGTCTGATTTTAAGTTCCAAATATGCTCTCCAATCTTAACTTCGTCTATCTTTTCTATCAAGCTTTGTGAACAAATCACATAGCCAACGACACTTGCCCCATTGTATGTGTTGCAAGAGATGTTCCCAGACCTTTTCCATCTATTTAGACCATTGCAAATAATTAAGTTGAAAGCACCACACAGTGTAAGCAACTCCTCTCCAAAATGATTGCTAACTTTGTCATCTTCTGAATATCCCACCCATTGGGGATTCTCCTCTTCAGTGAGCATAGGCCCATCTAAGCCCAGTTCTGAGATGTACCTCGTGCATGTACACATTAGATGTTTCTTTAGATGGGCCTGTCTTAGTGTCCATATTCAATGTATACAATGCACGTTGCACACACGGACATGTTTTCCCATGAAGAGTTGGCGAATCACCCCACCCTCTCCCAGACTGTAGATTCTAGAATGCACCTCGCTTCTGTGGGTGCAGCCAGTAGGTTTTGCTGCAAAACTTTATCCAAAAGATAAAACAATATTGATATTAGTTAGACAAACAAAATTCAATACCATTTAATCACATTTCCTGTATTGATGCATTGGGCCATATTACTATGTTTTAACTTTTTAGCAATGTCTGATCTAGGATCTGTGTTATTAGTAGTTTGAACTTTGGAAGCATCATTATCTGTTGCGTATGGTTGCCATTGTCAATCACCTTGTGCTAGTCCGTGAAAATATTGTTGCAAGCTGGGTAGTTCAGGGGTCTGTTTATTTTGATTCAGAAACAGCAATTGAGACATTGCTCCTGTTCTTCCTGTAGATGAACTCCATTCCTAATTTCACTTGCAATAAGCTTCAAAAGATTGCCGTTCTCTTCTGCCCAATCAACATTCCAGAGACAGAAAAGAACAAAATGATAACCTGCCAAAAGTCGTCTGCTTAATCAATAAGAGGAGCTTATAACCAAAAACATCTCCTACATCAAGCAGGTTGCTACATTAAACAAATAATAGGCAGGGAGAATCTACCCGTTCGATGTATATATCATTTGAAACTTCCACCAAGTTTGCAATCACTCTTGAATTTCTTATATATAGTATGACCTATGGATTTCCTTAAGCTGGAAGCGTAAGCAAACTCGGCTTGTGGCAAAACAAGGTCCACTGTGTCTAGTACCAACTATACTCTGCAACAAATTGCTGAGACTTCCTTTACCACCTATACTTGCTCGTCGATTTGTCGACGTTGGGCAGAGCTATGTACTAAATCCTTCTATCTAGCTTTTGCAGTAAAGTTCCCCAAAAATGACACAGAAACCTAGCATGATATTATCTCTGTCACGAGCAATAGTTTTGGATATACCATGCAAAAACACAACTTCTTTGCAAAATAGTAAACTATTTTGCTGGCATCAATAATTTTTGTCAGAGAGTGAAGTGGGTCATTTTAGAGAATATGTTTGCAATGAAAAAATTGGAATTATCACCTCATTGTGTTCGAGACAATCCCAGCTCAAAATTCTTATTGATGTTAGTTTTTAAGATTCTGTGGTTATAATTTGTAAGAGAATTATCCGGATTATCCAGTGTTATAAGAATTATGTCGACGTTCCGAATCCCAATGGGGATCCATCTTCAATCAAAGGCCTAACAAAATCCATATGGAATATGTTGCTGCAATCTGGGTAGTTCAAGAGTCTGTTTATTTGATTCAGCAAACGGCCGCTATGAAACCCCCTGTTCTCCCTGTAGAAGAATTCCATTCCTTATTTCACTTGCAATTGGCTGCAAGAGATTTCTGTTCTCTTTTGCACAGACAATTTGCCAGGGACAGAAAATAGGAAAAGGGAGAAATGACAGGTTTCCTGAAAACTTCTGTGATTAAGCCCCAAAAATTTCCTCTGGTTAATCAACAAGAGGAGATTACAACCAAAAACACCTCTACACAAAGCAGGGTGGTACATTAAACAAACAACTGGCAGAGAGAATCTACCTGTTTGACATATGCATCACTTGATAGTTCCACTAAGTTTGCAGCCAGTTTTGGATTTCTTCAATAAACAGTTTTGAAAGTAGTATGGACTATGGATTTGATTACATGGGAATTGTGGCAAACTTAGCTTCTGGGAAAGAAAGGTCCCGTTGTGTCAGGTACCAAAACTATTCTGCAACAAATTTCTGAGGCTTCTGTTTATCACCATTGTTTGCCCATCATCTTGTGCATATTAGGTGGAACTATGCACTAAATTTTTTTATCTAGCTTTTGCAATAAAGTCCTCCAAAATGATATAGAAATTTAGTATGACAGTATCCCTGTCACTAAATATAGTTTTGGATAAGCATGCAAGCACAGGAGCTTCTTTGAAAAATCGGTAAACTATTTCCTCTGTTTGCCCATCATTTTGTGGATGTTAGGTGGAGCTATGCGCTAACTAAACCTTTTTATCTTGCTTTTGGAATAAAGTCCTCCAAAATGGCATAGAACGTTACTATGACAGTATCCCTGTCACCAATTGTAGTTTTAGATAACTATGCAAGTACAAAAGCTTATTTGAAAGATAGTCCAACTATTTCCTCTGTTTTCCCATCATCTTGTGGATACTATATGGAGCTATGTACTGAATCTTTTTATCTAATTTTCGCAATAAATTCCTCCAAAGTGACATAGAAAGTTAGTATGACGGCATCCCTGTCGCTAATTATAGTTTTGGATAGCCATGCAAGCATAAAAGCTTCTTTGAAAATTAGTTCAACTATTTTGCTTGCATCAATAATCCTTTTTCATAGAGTGAAGTGGGTCATTTTAGAAAATCTGTTGGTAATGACAAAAAAAATTATCATCTCATTTTGTTCAAGACTTCCAAGCACAAAATCCATATTGATTTCAACCCAAGGCCTAACAACATTGGCAAAGGCATATATAGTCCTGTATTCTGCAAATTTCTTTGGCAAACTGAATTCAACAACTTTGCAAAAGAAATCATTTGCATCATATGTATCCTTTGAGGCTTCAAAACTAACCACATCATTATTCATACTCACAAACGACATATCCCACTCAATGTACCAACTGCCACCATTGACTTTCCACTCCTATGTGGAACATAAAGGAATGACTTTGCAAATATGTAATATGCCATGTGTTTGTAATGGAGTTGCTTGGGTGCTATGTTACTGGATCTGCCACACCTGTGTGAAGGTCTGTGGATCTGTCCAGGATCTGTCATAGAAGTAGACCCCTTGAAGAAGGAAAAGGATCTTGAGCCCATGAAACAAATCCCATGGAAAAGGAAATGGATCTTGAAATTTGAAATGGATCTCCAAACTTCCAGTGCTTTTTTGACCCACTGATCCCCCACAAAATTGATTTTTTAATGAAAAATTCCTCAAATCCTAAGCACCTAAAGGCTAAAACACGAATTGCTATTCTTGGTCAAGGTCTGATCTATCCTTATGTCGAGATCTGCTCTTGAGTTATGATCTATAAACATCAGATCTGAATGTCTACTCTCAACGTTTGATCTATGATTTTGGTCAAGATCTGCTTTCAAGGTGTGATCTATCTTTATGTGCCACAATGTTGCTCACTTCACCCACACTGTTATTACGTCCTGCTATAGCCCTCAAGAAAACCACTTTATTCACTGTTGATATGGGCATGGCTCAAAAAAATGCTGTATGACCTGCTTTATGCTTATGCTGAAATGGTCTTTAAAATTATCAAATATCAATGATGCTTATAGCTTATCAAATTATCAGTTATGATACATAGATGGTTAATAGTAAATACTAATAGCAACATGCATGAGAAATCTCTTCTTTGGTTATGATTAGTTGTGATTCCTGAATGGCTTTGATATTTTTTTTTAGTTATAAACTTATTTTTATATCTTTTGCACTTGTTTCACCACCACATCCAGATTCTAGATTTTCAAAATTTTGGGGATCTGTATCTGTATCTGTATCTGGATTGATATTTGTATCTGTATCTTGGTAACTTAGCTTGAGAGTTTATATAATTTTGGACCTGATAATAAATTAACAATACATACTCCTTGTGCACAAAATATGGCTGCAATATTTTTAAATATTATATAGTGTGTTGATCTTAGAGAGATAACCTCCTTTTAGCTTCATTTGGTATCTGACTAAAATATGCAACAAGTTGTTTTTCCTAAATCAATACTCCAATTTCTACACCAGAATTATCACATTGAACGCACAAAGTTTTGTCAAAATCAAGTAAAGCCTAATAGTGGAGCTTCACTTGCCTTTGTCCAAACAAATGGTTTTCTCTTAGTGGAACACATCAATAGTCCACATAGGATGCTCAAACTTTTAATGAACTTCTTTATAAAAACTTTCCAAGCCACGAGAACTTTATAGCTCTATGATTCTTTCGTTGAGAAATGTTAAAATTGGCAACTAGGGCCAAAAATCCACCTTGGACAGCTCATATGATGGAGATGATATTTTTATTGGATTCCTCTTTTTGAGAGGTACAAGATTGATCTAAAGATCATCTCATTCGGACTAGCAGAAGTATGTTTTTGAATTTATTGTTCACACGTGCAAATTGTCAAGGTCGGCCTCAGTGAAATGTAGGCTCATGAAGCCCAAGAGATGTGTCTCCACACCCTCAACGATTTGTATAAACAGGAGTGACCTTCTCCTCCTTTGGACATCATCACTCATCACATCATACATCTCTCTCTCCTCTCTTGATTGGTTTATACATCTTGGAGCAGCCTTTCTCTACTTTGCACGTGTGAACATAAGGATGAATTGCAGGGTCAGATTGCAGGCCGAATTTCAAAGAAACAGGGCAGTGTTGACCAGCATTGACCAAGGGTTATTTGACCTCCATTGACTTTGGTTTTGAGGTAGAAAATCTGATTTCTGGAGGCCGCATTCATTGGCACAGAAATCGAGGCATTTGGGACAGTTTGACCAGTTTGACTTCAGCGTTGACATCAGGTTTGACCGCAGAATTTACAGCAACATTTGAATGGGTTTGACCAATCTATTTTGGGTTGTATTTGACTCTCTTGGAATGCTGAATTGGACTACTGTTGACTGAGCTACTTGGAGCCTGGAGGACATTTTGGAGCCACTTTGACCATCATTGACTTTCTGGTTAGGGCTGCTGTTGACTGCTGATTTTGACCGGACTGTTTTGGGCAAGTTAATTTGATATTTGTACTCTCTCTCTAATCTGAACTATTGAAGAATAATAAGAAAAATTGATCAAGGGTTTTCCCCACATTGGGGTTTTTCCCTAGCATCCGCCAAATATTGTGTCCTCTTGTCTTGGCTTGTCTTCTGCATTTTGTTTATGTTCTATCTGCATTTACTATCAATGTGATTAATTTAATGTGATTGCTAAATTGGAAATTGATATTGGGCTACTAAGGAACATTGAAGTAAATTGTGCTAAGCATAGAACATACCATTGTTATCTAAATTAACATGGTATTAGAGCCCAGGTGAAGAAAAAGGCCAAGCAAGAGTGAGAAAAGCAATCACCAAGATCTGTTGGACAAGGACACAGATTCAATGGCCTTCTCATCTTACTTCAAATCTGAGGATAAGCTCAATGATCTGATTATCATGCATGGAAGATGTCTCTAAACTTGACTTTGGAAGAGAATGATGTCATGGACTATGTGCAGGGAAAGATTGTGGAGCCTCCTTCAAATGCTCCAGCTGCTACTAAGACAAAGTACAAGAAAGGTGAGGTCAAAGCTAAGAATATCATCAGGGATTCCATTAAAAAACATTTGGTTGCCTACATTTCCGAGTTGGGCACATCTAAGGAAATGTATGACAAGTTGGTTGGTATGTTCAAAGCAACCAATGCAAACCAAATCCTCTTTCTCAAAAATAAGTTGAAGGACATCAAGATGGATAGAAGGGAATCCATCCAATCCTACTTCATTGTGAAATTTTTTTATTTACTCAACCAAAATCCTACAACAATAATCTAATTTACTTCTCCTAATTGTTTTCTTAATTTAACAAGTTATTTTTCTGAATAATACATGAAAAACATCGAAGTAAATACACTGCTGCCTACACAAATACATAGATCAAATACTGAAGAATTAAGCACATTCGACAAAGGACACACAAGATTTTTCGGAAAAATGTTCCTCGAAAAATCCAATGCGGGAAAACCGGTGCAATAACTCTTGAGGGTTTTTATTATTATGCAGGTTTCTGAATACAAACTAGGGTACCATTAGTGGTTTACCCAACAGAGAAAATCCTAGCAAAAGTACCTCTATCTCAAGAGACAGATATTATGGCTGATTCAGCGTGAGAATGAAGAACCCCACAAGTGCCTACGTAGTCCCCAGCAAGCTTTGCGCTAAGACTGCGTCACCCTTCCGGATATGCAGAATACGAGCTCAATCTGACCCACTGAAACCCCAACGCCGCCTCTGATGGCTCTGCGTTAGCTCCTCTAGGCCTGCGTCACCCCTCTGGGCCTGCATGAGCTTCTGTGCTGGCTCGTGAGCCTAGCTAGGCCTGCGTCACTCCTCCTGGGCCTGTGTCACCCCTCCTAGGCCTGCGCTGCCTCTTTGCTATTGTATTCTCGGCCTTGGATCAGAAATCCCACTGCTGAACCGCCTCTCGCTGAATTGCAAGCAATGTTATCGGAACCGAACCAATCATCGAACCGGAAAACCTTGTGGACTGGGAACTGGTCGGAACCGGACCGAAACCGGAAAAAAACCGAAAAAAAAATCGGTTTACCAAAAATACATAAAATATTCACATTTTAAAGAAAAAACAAATATATTCATGTCCATCCATATGAATCCAAACCATTTATACACAAATATGAAAAATTTCTCATTTATATAGCAAGTAATAGTGCATACAACCAAAATATCACTTAGTACAAAACATCGTTGAACTTAAATGTTACAAACATCAAGAAGCAGGCTCTAAAAGGCCTTTATAGTCCAAAATAACATATCCAAGTATACAATGGGATTATGGCATGATTCCCATGGCCCTTGATTTACCCTCTAAAATTTTGGAGAAAATTAGCTCCAAAATCTTTTGAAATCAACCATGTAGCAACCCCAACAAAATAAAAAAAAATCTTCCACCAGTTGCAAAAACCACTGAAGAAAACCCAAAGATCTTTGGGAAAAAAATAAATCTTTGAAGTATCTCGAAAATCTGCCAAGCCAACAACTCTGCAAGACTCCAATCAGCTCTTCAAATCTGCAAAAAATCTCCCTTAGAACAACCCTACAAAAAACTCTTTGAATTTTTCTCACCGAACTCAGCTTAAGAATTGCAAGAGACTCGAATGAATAGTGTGAGTAAAATAGAGGGGGTGGGGGTGTTTAAGTAGCTTTAGGGGGGGCCTAGGGTAGTGTGAGTAACTAGGAAAAATAATAATTTAAATTTTTATTTTTTTATTTTTTTTTTATTTTTATTTTATTTTTTTGTAAATTTAAGATATCTTTTTTTTTTAAGTGCCCAGGCTTGTGAACCGGTCCGAACCGGATTGGTACAGAACCGGACGGTTCGGACCGGTTTTGCCTCCAAACCAGTTGGACCGGCCGATTTTTCAGAACCGGTTCGGTTCTGATAACACTGACTGCAAGCTCACTCGAAAATTCTCAGCAAATCGCGCCCCAGAATTTCGACTTAGCTCAAGTGCTGCCACTATGTGTGTGTTCTCCAACTAACCCCAAGCCTTCCTTTAATACTTTTCTTGTTGAACATTCAACGACTGTGATCTAATCTTTAATCAACGGCTAAGATTAGAAAAGGCTTGATCCTCATCACTTAGAACATTCTCACCCACATGTTTAAATCAATTCTCTTTAATTATTTAATTTCCCTAAGTTAGACTTAGGGTCTCCATTAAAATTATTTGAATAACTTAAGCTTTGGGTGGAATTTCTCCAAACGATTTCTTGGTCTTAGAGATATCATGTGTCCTAGCCCCTCCACAAAGTTATGGAGCTAGAGCACATTCGATGTTACCCAAAAATCAACGCTCCCTCTTAGCGAGGAATGTGTTCTAGCAACACTTCAATCCAGAAGCATTACTCTGATCCACGACATCGATCCCCTGCACTGCTGATGCTTGGCCTATTGCCCCTCATCCACTGCGCTGCTTCCTTCTGTACTGCTATCCATGACTCTGCCACAGTCGCTGCCTCAGAACCGACCCTCCAAACCGGAAATGGCCGGTTCCGTATCGGTCCAGTTCAGATCGGTTCAGAGACCGGTTCCACCGGTTCACAAGCCTGGGCACTAAAATTTTTTTTTTCCCTTAAATTATTAAAATTTTAATTTTTTTTTTTTAAATTATTATTTTTCCTAGTTACTAACGCTACCCTAGGACCCCCCTAAAGCTACTTAAACACCCCCACCCCCTCTATTTCACTCACACTATTCATTCGAGTCTCTTGCAATTCTTGAGCTGAGTTCGGTGAGGAAAATCCAAAGAGTTTTTTGTAGGGTTGTTCTAAGAGAGATTTTTTGCAGATTTGAAGAGCTAATTGGAGTCTTGCAGAGTTGTTGGCTTAGCAGATTTTCGAGATACTTCAAAGATTTATTTTTTTCCCAAAGATCTTTGGGTTTTCTTCAGTGGTTTTTACAACTGGTGGAAGATTTTTTTTATTTTGTTGGGGTTGCTACATAGTTGATTTCAAAAGATTTTGGAGTTGATTTTCTCCAAAATTTTAGAGGGTAAATCAAGGGCCATGGGAATCAA
The DNA here is from genome assembly GCA_034641835.2 of Pinus albicaulis. Classification (NCBI taxonomy): domain Eukaryota; kingdom Viridiplantae; phylum Streptophyta; class Pinopsida; order Pinales; family Pinaceae; genus Pinus; species Pinus albicaulis. Next base: position 323,222,774 of record CM076572.1, read on the forward strand.
GCCATAATCCCATTGTATACTTGGATGCTACTCATTCTTTAGATGAGGATAAGGAGGACGATCAGGTTGATGATTGATGATCGATGATTTGATCATTGATTTGTTGTAGCTGTAGCTTGTAGTATTGTAGGTTGTAGTATAATACTATGATCTATGATGTTATTTTGGACTATAAAGGCCTTTTAGAGCCTGATTCTTGATGTTTGTAACATTTTAAGTTCAACGATGTTTTGCACTAAGTGTTATTTTGGTTGTATGCACTATTACTTGCTATATAAATGAGAACTTTTGCATATTTGTGTATAAATGGTTTGGCTTCATATGGATGGACATGAATATATTTATTTTTTTCTTTAAAATATGAATATTTTATGTATTTTTGGTAAACCAGTTTTTTTTCCGGTTTTTTTCCGGTTCCGGTCTAGTTCCGACCGGTTCCCGGTCCACAAGGTTTTCCGGTTCGATGACCGCTTCGGTTCCGATAACATTGCTCATAGCCACATCGTCATCACTCCCATCGTCACCCTTAGCTACTGCAACCTTTGAATCAAAATCTTTTCTACCCTTCCTTTTCATAGGACAAGTTGTGGCGAAATGTCCTAGTTCACCACACCTGAAGCATCTGACCTTAGAAAGGTCTTTCTTCTTCTTCTTCTACTGCTGCCCCTGCTATCCCTTAGATGCGAGAGCTGCATCTTCCTCCTCGTGCTTCTTGATCTTGATTCCTCCACTGCTGTTGCGTGCCTTGGTCATCCTCCTGATCTCTTCTTGTTGAAGAGCTGCCCACATGTATTCCCAATTTGTATGTGTCACTCTGCCCAAAATGCCTTGGACAAAGGTCTCCCACTCTTTAGACATTGCATTCAGGGCAGTCCTGACCATTAGACCCTCATCAGGAGTGGCCCCCATAGCAACCAACTGATCATGAATCACCTTCAATCTAATGAGGAAGGGGTTGATTTACTCTCCCTTATGCATCTGATTCTCCAAAAGCATTCTCCTCTAGACAAAAGTCCCCTGATACAATGTGGTCAACATCGTCCATATCTCATTTGCTGTGTTCTTTTCAGCAATGTGTGGGACCACATGATCCTTGACCCCGTCCATAATCAAGCGCTTGGCCCTTGCTTGCACTTCTGCATACTTCTTCAACGGATCAACATCAACAGGAACAACTGCAACCTTCTTAGCTTGATCTTTGATGCGATATTCATCAAGAACTAACGGGATTTTGGCCTTTTAGACGACAAAGTTGGATGCTCCATCCAACTTGTCTTGATCCCTCAATCCATGTGCGACCATCTCTGCTCAAAATATGTCAAAGAGAATACTCTTCTCCCTTCTTTTGCTGCTGCCCTCAGCAAAAGACTCGGATCTGGGTTTCTTGGCGCTAAAAACCCTCTAGAGAATATGCTCCCTCTGAAGTGATTTCCCTCCCGGAAATCCTCCACCAACTACTGTCGAATCAACCCTCTCTTATCACTCTGCTGATCAGATCTCAGACTTCTTAGCGAGAAAGTCTGTTGAGTAACTGCTTCCCCTTACTTTGTCACACCTTGCTAGACACTGTTCTGCATAGACAGAAACAATGCCCCACCAACAACTTCTGAAGAAAACAAACTGCACTTCCAGACACGGCAACTGGAAATACAGAGACTCGAACCTGTGCTGACCCAACAATTATTGCGCTCCCTCTACAGCAGCTACAACGTCACCTCTGCTGGTTAACGCAGGCTCTGCGTGAGCCCCTATGGTGACTACGTCACCCCTTCCTGCCTCTTCCTGGATCTGCGCCGTCACTCGGGACAACTACCTTCCTGCTGCAAAAACTTAGACTCTTCGTTGATGGCTTCAACTCTCCCTGATTTCCAATAACTTTGATACCATGTGAAAATTTATGATTTACTCAACCGAAATCCTACAACAGTAATCTGATTTACTTCTCTTACTTGTTTTATTAATTTAGTAAGTTATTTTTTCTGAATAATACATGAAAAACATCGAAGTAAATACATGCTGCCTACACAAATATACATATCAAGTACTGAGGAATTAAGCACATTCGACAAAGGCCATAATTTTTTTTTTGGAAAAATGTCCCCGGAAAAACCCAATGCGGGAAAAATAGTGTAACAACTCTTGAGGGTTTTTATTATTATGCAGATTTCTGAATACAAACTAGGGTACCAGTAGTGGTTTACCCAATAGAGAAAATCCCTGTAGAAGTACCTCTCTCTCTATAGACAAATATTATGGCTGATTCAGCGTGAGAATGAAGAACCCCATAGGTGCCTACACAGTTCCCAGCAAGCTCTGCGCTGAGACTGCATCACCCTTTAGTGTGGCTAAATCACCTTTCCGGATCTTTTGAATATGAGCCTGATCTGGCCCACTGAAACCCCAGCGCTGCCTCTGATGGCTCTGCGTCAGCTCCTCTAGGCCTATGTCACCCCTCCGGGCCTGCATGAGCCTCTACGCTAGATCTGCGTGAGCTTGGCTGGGCCTACGTCATCCCTCTTGGGCCTGTGTCACCCCTCCTAGGCATGCACTGCCTCTCTGGTGCTGATCTGCCTCTCTGCTATTGTATTCTCGACCCTGGATAAGAAATTGTTAATTTTGGGCAACTAGGTCCAAACTCCATGTTGCACTGCTCATATGACGATGGTCATATTTTTGTTGAATTCCTCTTTCGGAGAGGTGTAAGATAGATCTAAAGATCATCTTGTTTGGATGAGCAGAACATTTATTTTGAATTTATTTTCCACATATGCAAGGTCGGCCAGATTTGTAATGTAGGCTCACATGCCTAATAGATGTGTCACATACCCTCACTGATGGATATAAATTGGAGAGACTTGGAGGTCATTTGATCATCAACTCATCACACATTCTCTCATTGTGATCTGATTGGTTCAATAGCCTTTGGAGGCCTTTTTCCCCTCACACGTGTGGAGCAAAGCTGCTTTTTTCTACGGATCTGTTTAGGGATTTTTGCTGCAACGTTGACCGTGGTCAATCCTTGGTCGTTTGACCTCAAAATTCTGCCAAAAATCCTATTTTGAGAGGCCATACTGATGGGCATTAAAATCGAGGAAATCCGAGCTGTTTGACCAAAGCCCTAATCTGCTGCATTGACTTTTCTGTTGCTGGCTTGCATTGACTTTTTCTGTGTTGACTTTGGGTTGACCAACATTGACTTGTGATGAGCTGTCTTTGACGGCTGTGGGTGTGACACATGGAGGATTGGCTAACCGAGAAAGACTTTGCTGGCTGAAGCATCTTGTTGACTACCATAATGCAACAAAATCTCATATCTTTGTTGGACAAAAGGAATTGTAAATCTGATCTATATTTGGCTTGTCTTCTATTGATCTATTATTGTGTTCTATCAACATTTTACTTTCATGTTTATGTTATTGCTATTGTGTATAGGGCTTAAGAAAGATTGAAGTAAAATTGCATCAATGTTGTGAAACCAACTCCAAAAAGAGAAGAAAAGAGATATCAACACCTTAGAAATAAGCCACTTCGAGGGGGCAACCTCCAATACATTACATGAATGAAGAATTCTTGGATGATACAATTTACAAAACCTCCTTTCTATATATAGGAGTCCATGGGGCCATAATGTAATCCTAGTGGGCCACAATGTAATCCTAGCCGACCTAACAATAACAATTTAAGGGCACAATAATAACAATATGGGGGTTACAAGGGTACAATAATAACAATAAGGGGGTTACACTAACAACAATAAGGGACTATACTAGTAATATAGGGACCTAACATGACCCTCTCCTTCAAAAAGTGTTGTCCTCAACGGTTGAGTAGCTCTGGGTGCTTCTGTATAAAATTCTCATCCTCTCATGTAGAATCTTCAGTGGGTAAGTTCTTCCACTTGATGAGATACTCTGAAATTGATCGATTCCGTAGCTGTCGAGTTCTTGTTTCCATGACCGCTTCAGGTTCCAATATGATTTTTCCTTCCTCATCAAGTTCTGGCAATATTGTTTGAACCGGAAGATTTTCACCTATAACCTTCTTTAAGCATGAAACATGGAAAACTGGATGTACTCGCGAAGAAGCAGGAAGCTCCAATTTGTATGCCATAGTACCAATCTTTTGCAACACCTTGTAAGGACCATAGTACTTTGGTGATACTTTATTATCCTTCTTAGCTTGCTTGAGGGACATTTGTTTGTATGGTTGTAGCCGTAAAAATACCCAATCTCCTACATCAAAACTTCTCTCGCCGCGATGTTGATCTGCCTGTTGTTTCATTCGATTTTGTGCCAAATTCAGGTTATCCTTTAAGAGTTGGAGAACTTCTTGCTGATGCTCGATGTGATCTTCCACTGCTTGAACCTTCGAATTTTCCCTTAAAGATGATGTGATGGATGGTGGATGATATCCATAAAGTGCCATTAATGGGGTCATTTTTGCTGCAGTATGGAAGGAAGTGTTATACCACCATTCAGCAAGAGGTAACCACTTGACCCATTGTGTTTGTTTATCAGATACAAAACAACGAAGATATCCTTCCAAACATTTATTTACTATCTCAGTTTGACCATCGTATTGAGGATGATAAGATGAGCTATGAGCTAATTGAGTACCCAAACAAGAAAATAACTCCGTCCAAAAATTTCCAGTAAAAATGGGATCTCTGTCGCTCACAATAACCTTTGGGTTTCCATGTAGCTTTTGAATTGTGTCCATAAATGTAGTAGCAACCGTACTTGCTTTAAATGGATGAGATAATGCACAAAAGTGTGCATACTTGGTAAGTCTATCAACTACCACCATGATGACACTCTTTCCTTCGGACTTAGGTAAACCCGTGATAAAATCCATTGAAATCTCCTCCCAACGTTGACCTGGAATGGATAAAGGTTGTAGAAGTCCTGGGGTCTTAATTGTTTCCACTTTATTCTGCTGGCAAACCAAACATTCCGCCACAAACTTTTGAATATCAGATTTAAGGCCATACCAAAAAAATTCTTTCTTCACCCTGTGGTAAGTTTTTAAAAATCCTGAGTGTCCTCCTAAAGGAGAAGTGTGCAATTCCAGAAGAATCTTTTGTTTTAGTTGAGAATTCTTACAAAGATATAAGCGATCTTTGTACCATAAGAAATCATTTTTCCAACTAAATGTATCAGATGTACTAGGATCTTGCTGCAACTTTTGAATGAGTGTCCATACATATTTTTCCTTCTTCCATTCATCTCTTGCTTCAGTTATCCAATATGGTTGGATAATAGAAATGGCACAAAGCAATGCTTCCACCTCTTCATTCTTTCTTGAGAGTGCATCCGCAACAACATTAAGCTTTCCTTTTTTGTAGATTATTTCAAAGTCATAACCCAACATCTTTGTGACCCATTTTTGCTACTCTTCCGAAGATAGTCTTTGTTCCAAAAAGTGTTTAAGACTATCATGATCAGTTTTTACCTTGAAGTGTCTTCCCATTAGGTAAGTTCGCCATTTCTTTAGTGCATGCAGTATTGCTAACATTTCCTTCTCATAAATAGGTTTCTGTAAATACTTTCCTTTGATTGGACGACTTTCAAAAGCAATGGGTCTTCTTTCCTGCATTAAAACAACACCAATTCCATTTCCTGAGGCATCACATTCCACAATAAAGGTTTTTGTGAAGTCTGGCGTAGCTAAGACAAGCGCTAGGCACATTGCCTCTTTAAGATGTTCAAAGGCCTTAGTTGCTTCAGGAGTCCATGAAAATGCATCTTTCTTCAATAATGTTGTTAGAGGTGCTGCTATTCTTCCATAATTCTTAACAAACTTGCGATAATAACCTGTTAACCCGAGAAATCCTCGCAACTGCTTTATGGTTGTGGGGACTTTCCATTCCTTAATGGCTTTGATTTTGTTAGGGTCTACTTTAACACCCTCGTGAGATACAATATGACCCAAATATTCCACCTCTTGTACTCCAAAGAAACATTTGGATTTTTTTGCATATAATTGTTTCTCCTGCAATAGTTTGAGCACCCCGTCAACATGTTCAACATGATCCTTCCAAGACCTGCTGTAGATTAGTATATCATCAAAAAATACTAGCACAAATTTTCAAAGGAAGGGCTTGAAAATGGAATTCATCAACCCTTGAAATGTAGAAGGTGCATTGGTAAGGCCAAAAGGCATGACCAAAAATTCATAATGACCCTCATGAGTTCGAAATGCCGTTTTTGGAATATCTTTAGTCTTCATTCTAATTTGATGATATCCTGAACGAAGATCCAACTTGGTAAAATAAATTGCTCCATGTAATTCATCCAATAATTCATCAATCACAGGAATGGGAAATTTATCTTTAATGGTGAGCTTGTTGAGCTCCCTATAATCCGGACACATTCGCCATGATCCATCCTTCTTGTGTACCAATACTACAGGAGCAGAGAAAGAACTTTGACTAGGTTGAATTATACCCGCCTCTAACATTTCTGCAATCATACGTTCAATTTCGCTCTTTTGGACGCTAGGATATCTATAAGGCCTGATGTTTGGAGGAACACTTCCTGGAATCAATTGAATAGCATGATCATGATCACGAATAGGTGGGAGTCCTTTGGGAGTTTCAAACACCTTGGAATGATTGTCCAAGGCTTGTTGGAGATCTGCAGGAATAGATGATTTTGATGTTGGAACTTCTAGTGAGCATAGTTGTGCAATTACGCCTCGTTGTTGTTTCTTTAGAAGCTTTGTCATGACATTAGAGCTTATTATCCTTTCTGGCTTCCCTGTTATACCTCATAATTCAACTTCTTTTCCTTCTGAAAAAAATTTCAAGAAAAGTTCTTGAAAATTAAAAGCTACCGTCCCCAAAGTTTGTAACCATTTTACTCCTAGTACAACATCAACACCTCCCATAGGAATGGAAAGCATTGGACTAGTCAATACATATTCCCCCATGGTTAGCTTGATATTATGGCATTTCCCAGAGCAATTTATAGTTCCTCCATTTGCAACCATCACTTGACATTCTGGTGCTGGGTATAGGAAACAATTTAATTCCTTTGCTACCTTACAATGAATAAAATTATGGGTGCTACCTGAATCAATCAACACTATTACCTTTTTCTTCTTGATTTGTCCTTTTATCTTGAGAGTTTGAGGAGTGGTAATTCCTGCCAGTGCATTACACGATATGGTCGCATTCATTTCTTCCTCTTCTAGGGCTGGTTCCTGGTGTATATCCTCTTCTTGTTCATTTTCTTCTTCCTCTTCACAATCTATGTAAAATAATTTCTTCTCAAGACACTTATGACCTTTAGTGTATTTGCTATCACAACTGTAGCAAAGCCCTTTTTCTCTTTTTTCTTCCAATTGTTGTGGTGTCAACCTTGTAGGTTGTGGAAATCCAGGCGTAGCAACACTTCCTTCTTTATAGAATTGAGTGGTAGGCTTCCTTGTCGCCATTATTTTACATTCAACTTTTCTTGCCAACCTGAATGCCTTCTCCAATGAATCTAGTTCCAAAACACGAACTTCATGTTGGATGTTATCCTTTAAAGTGCCTATGAAGAGATCGATCCTGTGTTCCTCTGGAATATCAGTTACCCTTATATTTAATTTTTGGAAGTCCTCAATGTGCTGCCCCACTAAACCCTTTTGTTTGAGATTTATCAATTGGCTAAAGAAGGTGTTGCTCTTCGTATCCTCATAATGTGCTATCATTTCCTCCGTAAAAATTGACCAAGTGACAATTTTTTTACGGGAGCAAAGCCATCGATACCATACAATTGTATTTTGTTCTAAATGTAAAGTTGCAATGCATACCTTTTGTGTGTTTTGCACGTTATGGAGATCAAAATATTGCTCCATCTGTAGTATCCATGTTACAGGATCCTTTCCATCAAACTTTTTCATATCCATCTTTGGAATATGGTGGTTCTTCCCGCGAACATTAGAGTTTATGAAATCACGATTAACATTTAGTTTTTTCTCATCATGAGGTTCTTCTACTATCTTTTCACCATTAGGAAACGTTTCTTGTATCAACTTTGTCAGACCTTCCATGTCTGCTTTTAGAACATTCTTCATGTTTTCCATTTTCTCATCGATCTTAGCTTCCATGTCATCCATCTTAGATTCCATGCCAGCCTCCATGCCATCTATCTTAGATTCCATGCCATCTATCTTAGATTCCACGCCTTTCTTCAAACCATCCATCTTAGTTTCCACGCCTTTCTTCAAAACTTCCATATCATTTTTTGTTGCTCTTTGCGAGAGCGAAATTTGTTGCCCTTGCTCTTGTAATTTTGATATGTCATGTTGCCATTCTTCGTCTTCATGAGTCATAGTAGAGCTTTCCAAAGGCTTAATGGGTGTTGAATTCTTTTTAGGGGCCATTTTATAATCCAATACTGATATCTATTCTACAATATGCCCTTGCAATCAATTCAACTTTATTATTCAAACAAGACTTATGCAATTTGGAAAAAAATTACACACCTTTTACTTGCTTTTGAGGAGTTCGATATTGAAATTGGATTATCTCTGTGATTGCAACTCTTCAATATCTAAAATTCAACACTGAAGTCGCCCTCTAAATTCTCTTTTGAATGCCACAGGTCTGACTTGATTTGGATTCTCCAAGACAAAGTTATGTCCAATCTCCCACAATGACCTAATTATGGACTGGTTCAGTATAGCGAACTTGTACGGCTTGCCACGTGTCACTGTTTCGTCCTTCGCCTCTGAAATTGTAGCCAAGAAACTACAGTTCGTGTACTTGCAACCAATTTTTACGGCACTCCAATCCGATGTTCAGAGAGAGAATTATTGAAATTTTCCCACGATCACCTCTTTGAGATGAAATCCGGGAGCCTGAAAAAACACTACCTTCCACAGATCATATCTCTAAAAATATTGCGAACCAATCTCTATTTAGGAGCCTGAAAAAAAACCTAACTTCCATAGATCATATCTTCGAAAATATTGCGAATCGAGCTCTGAAACTTTTAGACAATTTTCCTCAGGATTTCGGCTTCGCACCCTAAAAATTTCAGCGTCTGAAACTTCGTAGAAAAAAAGTTATAGCGAAAATGCCGCGATGACCTGTTTGGAGCAGCGAAACCCTAGAATCCAAAGCTCTGATACCAAATGTTGTGAAACCAGCTCCAAAAAGAGAAGAAAAGAGATATCAACGCCTTAGAAATAAGCCACTTCGAGGGGGCAACCTCCAATACATTACATGAATGAACAATTCTTGTATGATACAATTTACAAAACCTCCTTTCTATATATTGGAGTCCATGGGGCCATAATGTAATCCTAGTGCGCCACAATGTAATCCTAGCCGACCTAACAATAATAATTTAAGGGCACAATAATAACAAAATGGGGGTTACAAGGGTACAATAATAACAATGAGGAGTTTACACTAACAATAATAAGGGACTATATTAGTGATATAGGGACCTAACAATCAAGCATAGAGCACCATGGTTATTGAAATTTAACATGGTATCAGAGCTGAGGTGAAGACAAAGTCCAAGCTAGTGTTAGAAGCAATCACTGAAGGAAGGAATCCTATCAAGGACAAATGGCCTCAACCTACAAGGGTTTCAAGGCTGATGATAAATTGATTGATAAGTCTGATTATCATGCATGGAAGATGTCCTTGGATTTGGTGCTAGAAGATCAAGATGTCATGGACTATGAGCAGGGGAAGATTCAAGAGCCTCCATCAAATGTAGCTGCTGCCACGAAGACGAAGTTTAGAAAGGGGGAAATCAAAGCAAAGATGATTATCCGAGATTCTATTCATAAGCACTTGGTTGCTTACATTTCTGAGCTGAACACATCTAAAGAGATGTATGATAAGCTGGTGAACATGTTTAGGGCTAGCAATGCTAATCAAATCCTTTTCTTCAAGAATCAATTAAAGAATATCAAGAAGAGCAAGGATGAATTTATTCAATCCTATTTTATGAGGCTCACTGAAATCAGGAATAACCTCCTAGCTATTGGGGAAGAAATATCTAATCGAGAGATGGTTCTTATTGCACTTGGAGGTCTCCCCCGTGATTGGTATGTATTCAATACCACTATTCTTAATAATAATTTGATTCCTTATTTTGATGAAATATTGATGAGATGCACCCAAGAGGAAACAAGAATGATGGAGTATGCCTCTAATGGAAATGGAAGTGACCCTACTGTCTTCGCCGCTCATGCAAAGAAGAAGAACCATGGTGGCCCGAGAAATCAAAACCATGGTAGAGCGAGGCCCAAAGGAAGGAAGGGAAGATGTTACATTTGTAACAAGTCTGGTCACTATGCAAGAGAGTGCCCTAATAGAAGGGACTCTCCCAGGGATGATGACAACAACAACTCGAGAGGGAATGGTAGGAACAATAGGTTCAAAGGAAAAAGGAAGGCTCCCTCTGATCGTAGTGGAAATGGGAAACCTTTCAAGAGGTCAAGAAATTTGAGGTACGATGAGTCTAATGTTGTTGATAATAAGAGAAATGAATTTATTCTTGTATCTTCCCTCTTTGCTGCATCTCCACCCAACACCGTGGATGTCTAGTTGATTGATAGTGGTGCTTCAAGGCACCTCATTGGTTATAAAGAAACCCTCTTTGATTTGGTTGAGAAGGATACTAATCTGGAAATTATCCTTGGAGATAATGCCACCTATCTCGTGAAAGGGACACGGACTGTGACCCTCCATCTATCTCAAGGTCGAGTCCTTCGATTACAAGATGTGTTGTACATACCTAATTTGAAGAAGAACCTTGTGTCCATTTCGACAATGGAAGACAAAGGGTTCAAGGTGGCATTCATTGATGGAAAGGTACTTATTTGGAAAAAGAACTTCAATGAAGCTCTTTCTATTGGTTTTAGAGTTGATACACTCTACCAGGTTGGAGGAAGTCCATTGGGGGCTATGTCATGTGATACAACTCTTCAAACAGAGTTATGGCACCGAAGATTTGCACACCTTCATTACAAAGCCCTTCCCGAAACAAGGAAGGTGGTGACAGGGATGCCCGAATTTAGAGATGATCATGAAGGTATATGTCAGGGTTGTGTCGAAGGAAAGCATACAAGGGGACCATTCCCCTCAAGTGTCACAAAGACAACTGATATCTTGCAGTTGATACATTCTAATTTATCTGGTATGCTACCTGTGACATCCTTGGGAGGATGTTCCTATTACATGACTTTTACAGATGACTTCTCCCGCAAGACTTGGATATTTTTTTTTTGAAGAAGGACAAAGCATTTAAATAGTTTCGTACCTTCAAGGCCTTGGTAGAAAATCAAATCGAGAAGAAAATCAAAGTTTTGAGGACAGACAATGGGTCTGAGTATGAGTCAAATGAGTTTAATGACTTTTGTAGAGAAGCTGACATTAAGAGGGAGACCACAACTGTGTACACTCCTGAGAAAAATGGTGTTGCTGAAAGAAAGAACAGGACCATTGTGGAAGCTGCCCGTGCCATGCTATGTGACCAAGGGCTTCCAATGTTTCTATGGGGAGAAGTTGTGAACACTCCTGTGTATGTTCAAAATAGATGCTCGCATTCTGCTTTGGACTCCAAAACTCCCGAAGAAGTCTTCTCTGGTAAGAAACCTGATGTTTCTCATTTTAGAGTTTTTGGTTGTCCTATTTACTTTCATGTGCCGAAAGAAAAGAGAAGCAAGCTGGATGCTTTTGGAAAGAAGGGAATGTTGGTGGGCTAGAGTGAAACTTTAAAGGCATATAGAATCTATGTGCCTGGTCAAAGAGAAGTGGAGATATGCCACGATGTCACCTTCGACGAAGATGCTGCCCTCAAGAAAGTGAGAAATCTTCCCAGCTCCAAGGAAGACAAAGAAGATGAAGAAGCAGGGAAGCAGGAAGAGCCGAAGGATGACCTGATGCCAGATGTTGAAGGACTTATGGATCCCATTGATCCACCTCCTTCAAATAAGAGAAGACCCTCATGGCTTAGGGATACTCTCGCAGATGCCGAGAGACATGTTGCCCCAAAGGGGACATTCCGTGAAAGCAAGAAGCCAAAGAGATACCAAGGGTATCTAGCAGCCATGAGTACGATAGTACAATCTGAGCCTAGATCATTTGAAGAAGCCGTAAAACATCAAGTTTGGAAGGATGCTATGCACAAAGAATATGAGTCCATTATGAAAAATGACGTCTGGGAAGTGGTCTCGAGACCGGAGGACAAATCTGTTGTCACCTCAAAATGGCTCTATAAGATCAAGCATGGATCTGATGGAAGTGCCGAAAAGTTCAAGGCAATATTTGTTGCTCGAGGCTTCTCTAAAGAAGGCATAGATTATAATGATATATTTGCACTTGTGGCCTGCTATACCACCATCCGATTTATTATTGCCCTTGCTGCAACGCAAGGATGGAGTGTCCATCAGATGGATGTGAAGACTGCTTTTCTGCATGGTTCTTCTATAAAGGAAGAGGTGTATGTGGAGCAACCTCTGGGATTCAAAGTCCGAGATAGAGACACCCATGTATGCAGGTTGAAGAAAGCCCTCTATGGGTTGAAGCAAGCCCCCAGGGCTTGCTATGAGAGGATAGATAGCTACTTGATGAAGTTGGGCTTCACTCGAAGTAATGCTGATCCAAACCTTTATTTTAAGGTTGATAGAGAAAGGCCTCTCATTCTGGTTCTCAATGTGGATGATCTCTTCCTAATAGGTGCTGACCCTCTCATTCATTGGTGTAAGAGGGAGCTAGCTTCCGAGTTTGAAATGAAAGACCTAGGACTGATGCACTACTTCCTAGGCTTGGAGGTCTGGCAGAGGCCAGACGAGATTTTCCTTTCTCAAGGAAAATATGTCGTGAAGTTGCTGGAGAGATTTGGTATGGTGGACTGTAAGTCTCTGTCAACACCGATGGAACTCAACTTTAAGAAGTTGCTTGGAAACGTTGCTGGACCTGTGCTAGCAAATCCTACCGATTATCGACAACTCGTGGGGGCCCTGATGTTCTTAGTGAACTCCCGTCCGGACGTATGTTTTACAATGAACACTTTGAGTCAACATATGGTTGATCCTCATTGCATTCACTGGATTGGTGCCAAGAATCTATTGAGATATCTTCGGGGCACAATCAACCAGGCGCTGAGATACATTGCCTAGAGTTTGAGACTCCATGGATATACTGATGCCGATTGGGCTGGCAGTGTGTTGGATTGTAAGAGCACATATGGATGTTGCTTCACCTTGGGTTCTGCTTCGATATCTTAGATGAGTAGGAAGCAGAAGTCAGTGGCTTTGAGCACCGTACAGGCTGAATTCATTGCAGTGAGTATGGCCTGTTGTGAAGCTGTTTGGTTGCAAAAGCTCTTCAGTGAGTTGTTTGGGCATGTGCTAGATACCACCATTATCCTTTGTGATAACCAGAGTGGGATTTGTCTTTTGAGAATCCCGTGTTCCACAATCGATCCAAGCATATTGATATCAGGTACCACTTTATCCAAGATATGGTACAACGAGGCACCGTAAGGCTCGATCATATAGGAACTGACGAGCAAGTCACGGATATTCTCACGAAGCCCTCAGGGAAGGTCAAGTTCCTAACCTTTTGTGAGAAGCTTGGAATCGTGGAAAGACCCTATTCTGAGGGTCCTTGAGTTGGACTATGAGCTCTGAGAGCTCCAGGGGGCTTGGGGATAGCTTCTTGGAGCTATAAGCATACATGGGGCTAGGCTTGCCGAACCTTGTTGTGCTTCTGCCCCACCGTTATGATATTGAGTTGGTTCACCTCTCTTTGATCTGTGCCCCGCACACATCCTTCCCATGGAGTTTCAAACTCATGGGAAGTACCTCTCATTTGGCCAATGAGGTGGGAAATGTGGATAAAGACCAATAGTAAGATCAATGGACGCATCAAAGATAGTTGTACTCTCTATGTCTAGGATGGCACGTGTCCAACACCTTGATCTGGGATCAAGTATGATGAGGTTCTTACCTCTAAACTGACTTCGGGTCAGTAAACTAACTTCGGGTTAGTATGAGACTTTTTTGAGTCCAAGAGAGGTTTTAACCTCAAAACTAACTTCGGGTCAGCTGAGTGTGATGTCTTTGTGACTCACCTTTTTGTTCTATCTGAGAACGAGAGCTAGCAAAACAAGTTACGACACGATGATGCACGATGTTTGGTAAAATTACACGATGGTACTGATGGATGGCACTTGTGGAAAGATGGAGTTCTCCCTAGTTGAGAGGGAGTGTTAAATTTGGGCAACTAGGTCCAAACTCCATGTTGCACTGTTCATACGACGATGGTCATATTTTTGTTGAATTCCTCTTTCAGAGAGGTGCAGGATTGATCTGAAGATCATCTTGTTTGGATGAACAGAACATTTATTTTGAATTTATTTTCCACGTGCAAGGCTGGCCAGATTTGTAATGTAGGCTTACATGCCTAATAGATGTGTACACACCCTCATTGATGGATATAAATTGGAGAGACTTGGAGGTTATTTGATCATCAACTCATCACACATTCTCTCATTGTGATCTGATTGGTTCGATAGCCTTTGGAGGCCTTTTTCCCCTCACACGTGTGGAGCGAAGCTGCTGTTTTCTACGGATCTGTTTAGGGCTTTTTGCTGCAGCATTGACCAACGTTGACCGTGGTCAACCCTTGGTCGTTTGACCTCAAAACTCTGCCAAAAATCCGATTTTGAGAGGCTGTACTGTTGGGCACTGAAATCAAGGAAATTTGAGTTGTTTGACCAAAGCCCTAATCTACTACGTTGACTTTGGGTTGACCAGCATTGACTTGTGATGAGCTATCTTTGAAGGATGTGGGTGTGACACATGGAGGATTGGCTGACCGAGAAAGACTTTGCTAGCTGAAGCATCTTGTTGACTGTCGTAACGCAACAAAATCTCAGATCTTTGCTGGGCAAAAGGAATTGTAAATCTGATCTATATTTGGCTTGTCTTCTATTGATCTATTATTATGTTCTATCAACATTTGACTTTCATGTTTATGTGATTGCTATTGTGTATCGAGCCTAAGAAATATTGAAGTAAAATTGCATCAAGCATAGAACACCATGGTTATCTAAATTTAACAGAAATCCCACTGCCGAACTGCCCCTCGCTGCACTGCAAGCTCAGTCGAAAATTCTCAGCAAACCGTGCCCTAGAATTTCGACTTAGCTCAAGTGCTGCCACTATGTGTGTGTTCTCCGACTGACCACAAGCCTTCCTTTAATACTTTTCCTGTTGAACTTTCAACGGTCGTGATCTAATCTTTAATCAACGATGAAGATTAGAGAAGGCTTGATCCTCATCACTTAGAACATTCTCACCCACATGTTAAATTAATTCACTTTAATTATTTAATTTTCCTAAGTTAGACTTAGGGTCTCCATTAAAATAATTAATTATTTGAATTTCTCCAAATGATTTCTGGGTCTTGGAGATCTCATGTGTCCTAGCCCCTCCACAAAGTTTCGGAGCTAGAGCACATTTGATGCTACCCAACAATCAACATTCATGAGGATTATCGAAATAAAAAATGATCTTCTATCCATTGGAGAAGTTGCCTACCGGGAGCTCACTCTTATTTCTCTTGGTGGCCTCACCTGAGCATGGGATGTGTTTACTACCACTATCCTCAACAATGATAGGATTCTAGGTTTTGATGAATTGTTGATTAGATGCACTCAAGAAGAGACAAGGATGATGGAGAGAGACAAGCCCTCAAATGGGAATGATCCCACTGCATTCTCAACTCATGCTAAGAAAAATAACAATGCTAGTCCAAAGAAACAAGGTCAAGGAAGGCAGGGATTCAAAGAAGGAAGAAAGGGAAGATGCTTCAATTTTAACAGGTTTGGCCACTATGCTAGAAAGTGTCCTCATAAGAAGGATATACCATGGGATGATAACAACAACAACAATCACAACAATTTCAAGGGCAACGACAATCAAAGGAATAACAGGTTCAAGAAAGGAAAGATAAATTATCCCGCTGCATGATATGGAAATGGTCGACCTCCCAAAAGATCGAGAAACTCTAGGTATGAGGAAACTAATGTTGTAGATAAGAAAAATGAATTTTATCTAATGTTGTAGATAAGCAAAATGAATTTTATCTTATTTCTGCCCTCACTACTACCTCTCCTTCGGATACTTTGGATAATTGGTTGATTGATAGTGGTGCCTCAAGGCACTTCACTGGGTACAAGGAGGTCCTCTCAAATTTGATTGAAAATTAGACTAATTTGGAGATCATACTTGGGGACAATGTCACCTACCCCGTGAAAGGGATAGGGACTGTTACTTTTCATTTGAATCAAGGTCAAATCCTTCATCTACAAGATGTATTATTGTGTACTTGACTTGAAAAAGAACCTGGTATCTATTTCTGCGATGGAAGACAAAGGCTTCAAGGTAGCATTCATTGATGGGAAGGTACGTATTTCGCAAAGGAACCCGAAAGATGCTTTTACACTTGGATTTAGGGTTGAAGGTATTTATTAGGTTGGAGGAAGTCTTTTGGGAGCTATGACTTGCGAGACTTCTCTTCAATCCGAATTATGGCACCGGAGGTTTGCTCACCTTCATTATAAATCCCTATCTGATGCAAGGAAGATGGTCACAGGTATGCTTGAATTCAATGTAGATCATGAAGGTGTTTGTCAAGGTGGTGCAACTGGGAAATATACAAGGGGACTGTTCCCCTCAAGTGAAAGCCAAACTATCGACATTCTTCAGTTGATCCATTCTGATTTATCTAGTATGTTGTCCATAACATCTTTGGGAGGATATTTGTACTATGCTATTTTTGTGGATGACTTCTCTCGCAAAACATGGATCTATTTCTTGAAGAAGACAGACGAAGTGTTCAAATGGTTCCGCTCTTTCAAAGCTTTGGTTGAAAATCAAACAGGGAAGAAGATCAAAATATTGAGGACCGATAATGGAACCGAATATGAGTCAAATGAATTCAATGATTATTGTAGAGAAGATGGCATTAAGAGGGAGACCACTACTGCATATACTCCTGAGCAAAATGGAGTTTCCGAAAGGAAGAATTGAACCATCATAGAAGCTACATGTGCCATGCTTCATGACCAAGGCCTACCAAAGTTCTTATGGGGAGAAGCTGCCATCACTACCGTGTACGTTCAAAATAGATGCCCACATTAAGCATTGGACTTCAAATATCTTGAAGAAGTTTTCACTGGTAAGAAACCTAATGCTTCTCATTTTAGAATTTTTGGTTGTCCTGTATATTTTCATGTGCCGAAACAGAAGAGAAGCAAGTTGGATACATCTGGGAAGAAAGGAACATTTGTAGGCTACAGTGAAATTTCAAAGGCATATAGAATCTATGTGCCTGGTCAAATGGAAGTGGAAATAAGCCATGATGTCACTTTCGAGGAAGTTGCTGCTCTTGGAAAGGTTAGAGATCTTCCTATTCCAAGGAAGGACAAAGATGAATATGCAAGGAAGCAGGATGAACCTCCGACAAATGAACCGATGCCTAATGTTGAAGGCCTGATGGATCCCATTGATCCACCTCCTAGTGAGCCCTTTACCTCAAGAAAAAGACCCTCGTGGCTCAAAGACACTCTCGAAGATACCGAGAAACATATTGCACCAAGAGGGACTTTTTGTGAAAGCAAGAAGCCGAACAGGTAGCTACCATGCGCACCATTATTCAATTTGAGCATTCTACGTTCGAAGAAGCCGTGAAGCACCAAGTTTGGAAGGATGCGATGAAAGAAGAGTATGAGTCAATCATGAAGAATGATGTCTGGGACATGGTTCCTAGACCCAAGGACAAGTCAGTGGTCACTTCAAAATGGCTTTACAAAATCAAACATGGCGCTGATGGTAGTGCTAAAATGTTCAAGGTCAGGTTCGATGCTTGAGGCTTCTCTCAAAAGGAAGGAGTGGACTATGATGAGATATTTGCACTGGTTTCCCGATACACCACTATCTGATCTACATCGCTCTTGTTGCCTCTCAAGAATGGAGTCTACACCAAATGGATGTCAAAACTGCTTTCTTGCAACTCGAGGGGTTCGAAGTTCTGGATCGAAAGTCACATGTATGCAAGTTGAAGAAAGCCCTCTATGGGTTGAAGCAAGCCCCCAGGGCTTGGTATGAGAGGATTGATAGCTATCTTATGAAGTTGGGTTTTATAAGAAGTGAAGCTGACCTGAACCTAAACTTCAAGGTTGAAAAGGACAAGCCTCTCATTCTGGTACTTTATGTGGATGATCTCTTTCTGATAGGTGCAAACCCTCTCATTTATCAATGCATGAGGGAGTTCGCTTCCGAATTTGAGATGAAGGACCTGGGGTTGATGCACTACTTCCTAGGCTTGGAGGTCTGGAAAAATGTAGGAGAGATTTTCCTTTCTCAACGAAAATACATTGTGAAGCTACTCGAAAGATGTAGGATGGTGGACTACAAGTCTGTGACTACTTCGTTGGAACTCAACTTTAAGAAACTGTGCGGAAATGCTGCTGGGCCCGATTTGGAAAATCCTTTTGAGTATCGACAACTTGTGGGGGCTTTGATGTTCTTGGTGAATGCCTGTCCGGACATATGCTTCGCTGTGAATACATTGAGTCAATTTATGGTCGAGCCTCATCGCATACATTGGATTGCTACCAAGAATCTCTTGAGATATCTATGGGGCACAATCAACTATGGACTGAGATACATTGCCAAGAATTTGAGGCTACATCGATATACCGATGCTGACCGGGCTGGCAGTGTGGTGGATCGTAAAAGCACATCTGGTTGTTGTTTCTCATTGGGATCTGCTTCTATATCTTGATGAGTAGAAAGCAGAAATCGGTTGCTTGAAGCACTGCTAAGGCTGAATACATCACTGCTAGTATGGCCTGTTGTGAAGTTGTTTGGTTGAGGAAGCTCTTTAGTGAGCTATTTGCGCATGTGATGGATACCACCGTTGTCTACTGCGACAACCAAAGTAGGATTTGCCTTTTAGAGAATCCTGTGTTCTTCGACTGCTCCAAGCACATTGATATCAGGTACCACTTTATCTGGGATATGGTACAATGGGGAGCAATAAGGTTCCATCACATCAGGACTGATGAGCAGGTCGCAGATATTCTCACGAAGCCCTTAGGGAAGGTCAAATTATTAACCTTCCGTGAGAGACTTGGAGTCATGGAAAGACCCTCTTATGAGGGTCCTGCATGAGTTGGACACTGAGCTCTGGGAGTTGCTGGGGGCTTGGGGTACTTCTTGGAGCTATAAGCGACCATAGGGTGAGTGGTTCACCTTCCCCTAGTGGTGTGCTGTGTACAAGGTGAGTGGTTCACCTTCCCCTGTGATACCCCATGACTGTTGGCATGTGTGTAGGGTGAGTGGTTCACCTTCCCCTATGATTGACATATGCATAGGATGAGTGGTTCACCTTCTCCTATGGCATATGAGTAGGATGAGTGGTTCACCTTCTCCTGCTGATGCCCCAACATACATCCTACCCATGTAGTTCGGGACTCATGGGAAATACCTCTCATCTGGCCAATGAGTTGGGAAATGAGGATAGATACCATAGCACTACTGATGGACACATTCTGTATTGTCGTACTCCCTATGCTAGGATGCATGGTGTTCAAACATCTTGATCTAGGATCAATTGAGGTTCTACCTTTGGATTGACTTGAGTTAGTGGAGACTGGCAAGGTCTTGTGACTCACTCTCGATCAATTCCTCTTCATTATTACGTCATGGTTCAGCAGAGCAGAGCAGAGCAAGGATGACAAAGATGGTACAAGATGGCAGATGGATTCTCCCTAGTTGAGAGGGAGTGTTAAAATTGACAACTAGGGCCAAAACTCCACCTTGGACAACTCATATGATGGAGATGATATTTTTATTGGATTCCTCTTTTTGAGAGGTACAAGATTGAGAAGTATGATTTTGAATTTATTATTCATACATGTGAAAATTGTCAAGGTTGGCCTCAGTCAAATTTAGGTTCATGAAGCCCAAGAGATTTGTCTCCACACCCTCAACGATTTGTATAAATAGAGTGACCTCCTCATTTGGAAATCATCACTCATCACATCATACATCTCTCTCTCCTCTCTTGATTGGTTCATATAGCTTGGAGCAACCTTTCTCTACTTCGCACGTGTGAATAGAAGGACGAATTGCAGGGTCAGATTGCAGGCCGAATTTCAGAGAAACATGGCATTGTTGACCAACGTTGACCGAGGGACATTTGACCTATGTTGACTTCGATTTTGAGGCAGAAAATCCAATTTCTGGAGGCCGCATTCATTGGCACAAAAATCGAGGCATTTGGGATAGTTTGACCAGTTTGACTTCAGGCCGAAACAAAAGGACGAATTGTAGGGTCAAATTGCAGGCCGAATTTCAGAGAAACATGGCGTCGTTGACCAACGTTGACCAAGGGACATTTGACCTATGTTGACTTCGATTTTGAGGCAGAAAATCCAATTTCTGGAGGCCGCATTCATTGGCACAAAAATCGAGGCATTTGGGATAGTTTGACCAGTTTGACTTCAGTGTTGACTTTAGGTTTGACCACAAAATTTACAACATCATTTGACTAGGTTTGACTGATTTGTTTTGGGTTGACTTTGACTCTCTTGGAAGGCCGAATTGGACTATTGTTGACCGAGCTGCTTGGAGGGCATTTTGGAGCCACTTTTACCAACGTTAACTTTTTGGTTAGGGCTGTTGTTAATTGCTGATTTTGACAAGGCTGTTTTGGGAAAGGTAATTTGATATTTGTACTCTCTCTCTGCTGAACTATTGAAGAATAATAAGAAGAATTGATTAAAGGGTTTCCCCACATTGGGGTTTTTCCCTGGCATCCGCCAAATAGTGTCCTCTTGTCTTGGCCTATCTTCTGCATTTTGTTTATGTTCTATCTGCATTTACTATCAATGTGATTAAGTTAATGTGATTGCTAAATTGGAAATTGATATTGGGCTACTAAGGAACATTAAAGTAAATTGTGCTATGCATAGAACATACCATTTTTATCTACAATTAACAAGAAATATAGCTCGAGTAGGGGCTTCTTGCATAGGTTAGGTGTGAATGTGTGAGAAGTAGATCAAAGACAACTTCTAGTGACCACTTACCAAGTAGGTACTAATACCATCTTTTAATTTCACTTAAATAAATAGAAGTGAAAGTCAAATTTCTTATATTCTCCTAGTATTAGAAAATATCAATGAAATATTTTAGAGATTCTAGAATATGTGAGTTAGATTTGATCTAATTTTAACCGTAAACCTCATTGTTGAGATAAGGTGGTTGGTAGTGTTAGTTTTTCATCAAGAATTGTTCTATGCTGCAACTATTACTTCACCAATTTCCAATAGCATCCAAATTACAATTTCACCTCTTCAATAAGCCAATGGCAATAGAGCAATAGTAGATAGAACAATTGTAAAAACGCACAATGAAATACAACCAAGAGACAAGAGACACAATATTTAGTCAATGACCAGGGAACAACCCCACAAGGGAGAAAACCCTTTGCAAATCTTCTTCTATTAGATTATCTTCAAGTGTTTAGCAGAGAGTACAATAAGCCCAAATCCACAAATAATAATCCAAGTCAAATTTTGACTTATCCAAAAGAGCAACCAATCAAAATTCAAAGTATCAACCAATAGTCAAATCTGGTCAAAGTCAATGCTAGTAAAATTCAACGATAGAAGTAGCAGTAGTCACTGCTCATTGGTCAACTGTCTTCCAAATGAGCTCGGTCAACAATCAAAGAGTGCGACGTGATTAGCATGTCAAAATGCCTTGAAAACAATCCCAAAATTCCTTCTCAAACTCGGTTAAAGTCAAGGTCATAGGTAGCTGGAAAACCCTAGTTGCAAGTCTGAAGTCAGCGCAGTCAAAGTCAATAGATTGCCTCAATTTGTGTGCCCAAAGATTCAGTCTACCCAAACAAAAATTTCCCAAGAGAAATCATAGTCAATTATGGTCAAAACACCCATGGTCAACTCCCTGAAACAGATTTGAAATTTGGTCAATTCAAAAGTGACACTTGTCCTTCGCACATGTGAAAGATTCATTGCAATTATGAGCTATACAACTCAATCAAATGAGGATAGAGAAGAGATGTGTTGAGTTAATGAGGTGCCAAATGAACTTGAGGTCAGTGTTTTAAAACTCAGCTATTTTGAATCAGACTTGGCCTTGTCGACCTAGTCGAACCCCTTCTCGGGCTAGCTCGTTACAAAAACCGGACCGAAGGCCAATCTGCTACTGAACCAAAGGCCTTTCTGTTATCGAACCGGCCAAGCTGGACACCGACTCAGTCGGTTTGGTAACGACTCGACCGAGCTCGTCTTAACCAGGCCGAGCTGGTCCGCGGCGGAAAAAGGGAGGGAAAGACAGACTCCAAAAGCGTTTTTTTTTTTGGTTTTAGGTTTTTCTCACTTCATCTAGCCTCTCCCAAGCCTATAAAAGTTACCCAGCCCCCTCACATTTCCTCACAACTATCTCATTGCATTTGTGTGAGCATTTGTGAGGAGTTTGTGAAGAGTTGGAGTTGGTTTTTGGAGCAGCAGTGAGGAGCCTCTTGGGCAATCATTGGAGCAACAATGAGGAGCTTCTTGAGCAATCATTGGAGCAACATTGAGGATTTGGTTTGTTCGAGCAACATTGAGGAGGCTAGAGCCTAGAGGTTTTTTTTTCACTTCTCAAATCTGAAAATTGAAAAGAGTAATTTTTCTAAAAGAAATGAAACATTGAAGAGTTGTTTTTTTTCTTTTCATTTTCAGATTTTTTTCCTTTCATTTCCAAGTCCAACTATCAGAAAATGGCTCCTGGAATGAAAGATGTTGCTTGGGCATATGTTGAGACGATTGATAATCAAATGCATTGCAAATTTTTTCATAAAAAAATTAAGGGAAGTGGAGGGGGCATTCATAGGCTGAAACAACACTTGGATGGTATTAGAGGCCAAATTGCTCCATGTGTAGCACCAACAAAACAAATTGGGGATATTAGGAAGGAGTTTCTAGAAAAAATTGAGAAGTTTGAGGAAGAAAAATCTAGGCAAAAAGAAAGAGGCTAAAACTGGGAGGAAGAGGAGTATAAAACACATGACGGTTGCCAACCCCAATTTTGATTATGAGGGCTCTTCATTTATCCTTTACACTAATGCATCCAACCCCTTTCGCTATGTTCCTCCCTCTTTGGAGTCTATTCGAGAAAAGGGTAAGGGTAAAATTAAAAAGAAGGGTGATATCAAAATTTATTTCACAGTCACACCCTCCTCTCCCTTTGATAGTGCACATGGTCCTCAAGCTAATAGAGTGTAATATCTCGGATGGGATATTTCAACTAAAATGCAGAAAAATACTGAATACCACAATTTGCCGTAAAATAATCATTCATTCAACAGAAGATTGCCATGTAAAATTAAAAGACAGGAAACACAATCAATACCATATAGAACGGAAAGAAATCTCGGCTTTTTATTATAGATAATAAGCGGGGGTTTACATATAGATGCGGCCAAGAAGAAGGCGAGATAGAGAAAGCGGCCACCAAGATAAAAGGCTGTTGAACGGCAACGGCCTGCTTGCCTTCTTGCACCCTCATTAGCAGTGAAAGCCAGACTCACTTTGAAGCCAGTGAAGCCAAGTTGAAGATTTGAATGATCCTCCACCAAACTGCGGAAGCTCTGTGAAACTCCTAAGTGGATATAAAGTTGGGTTTAAGTCAACACTCCCAGTCTTGAGGTTCCGTCCTAGGGCTACGGTGAAGTAGAGAACCACGTCCTCAAACCTCTCATACACAAACAAATGATCTATTCCAAAGATGTCTCCCAGTGGCCTCCTCCCTTTCCTTTATAGATCCCTTGGGAGCCTTCCTAGAGCATTATTTTATTATTATTTTATTTATGGAGCACTTTTCCCTTTTTATTAAAATATTATAAAATATTCATTTTTAATGAGAAAAAGGGTATATCGGCTACCACGCCTCCTGCGAGGTCCCTTTGGGAAATCTTGTCCTTTGTCCCCGTCGTGTAGGTCTCCTCGTCCGGTTCCGATGAACGCTATTACACTAAGGTGTTCCATCGTATATTCCTCCGGGAATGCCACCTTGAGCATAATCGGTTAGAGTTAAGCCCATAAATAACTCAAAATTCCGAAAGTTATCGGAATGCATCGAACGAAAAGCCAAACTACTCGAATGACGGAGTATGTCAAGCGAATGCCTCCGAACTGCAGAAAACTCCTCAAAGCTCCTGCGAAAAGCTCCACAGGCCAACGAGTAGCACCAATCTATACATGTGACACATGCGCTCCTAACTGCAGAAGTCCCTCCCTAGCCACAGCTCATGGATGATACCAAAAATGGGGCTATTACGGACCTCTGCCCCAAGATTGCTTGCCCTCGAGCAATCGAAATATGGACCACTCTATTGGCTCGCCGCACCACCTCGGACAATGCGGATCCCATACCAGCCTGCGGGTCTTTGCTATGCCTGTGTCCAAACCTCTCGGAACGAGGATCCCTCAATGTTGGGATCCCAAGGCGATCTCTCTCTGTCCCCGGACAACAAACAATCCTCCCAGGATCCCAACGCCATAGTGGCCAATCATCGCCCAAGTCCCACGAGCGTAAGTGTCTGCTTGTCTCTAACTATATCACGATGCTCTCGGAGAGGTGAAGACCACCAACAAGCATCAATGCTCCCGAGACTCTATTTTAATGTGCACCATGCTTTGCTGTATGCGCTTACAAGCTGCTATGCCAACTCATCACTTCTCTCCAATCCGGGTCTGTCTCAATCCCATGCGATCTGCTCCTCTGAAATTGGGAAGGAGTCTGAGTAACGACAGCACGGTGCCCTCCATGGCCAGGATCTGTAACATCTACTATGTCTAAGGGCCCCACAACACGATGTGCTCCCCGGGGAAAAATATTGTACCATCAAGGGTACCAACTCACTGATCTCAGCAGTAACCTCAACATGTGGATGTTGTACCTGTGCAACTCTGGTCGTCTCATCACAGCTTATCCAAGTCAACATATGAGATCGACTAGGTGGCTGCCTCTCTCTCTCTCCAACGGGAAGAGATGACCCAACAACAACACTAGTCCCATCCATGCATGCTGAAGGGGAATGATGCGACGCTCCAACTTGCCTACGGTGTACCATCGAGGAATCTGAAGTCGTTCCCCAATGCGGACCAACTTGGCAGCAGGCAGCACAAGTCACTCTCATACCCTCCGGCTCACAGTCCACATAACAAAATGGCCTCCCATGCGGCGTGGCCTTCTCTCTCAAAACTGTTCGTCTGGTCAGAAGCCGATGATACCGGCCCGAAAATGCCGACCATCTCATCCATGCCTCTGTGCCTGTGAGTGCCCTAGCTCCCTGTAACTATCCCATCGGCCTCCAACGTCTCTAGAGGAGATATGGATGCCTGGCCAGTGTCTGTGCATCGGCCCCGCTCCTCCTCGAAATTGCCGGCCCCAATGTTATTTGCATATCTATCATCGACTCAATGTGGGTGCCCATACGCGGATCTCACCAAGGACTATCCATACTGATGTCCATAGTATCCTCCTCTCTTGACTCGAGGCTCCATCATATGCGCTCACAAATTTGAATCGTCTCGTGACTCATCACCAGTATCACCTATCTGATCCCGAAGCTGCTCACCACACACTAGAACACGGCTACGGTCTCTGACTCATCATCATCTACTTGCATGGTGCCCTCGCTCCCAGAAGCATCCTCATATGATCCATGGACTCATACGAAGGAGTCCTCATCTACGGCATACGAAGGAACGTCTTACTGCTCTACCTCACATACCTCATGCATCTACCACGAGTGATCGGGCCCCCAAGGTTCTTTGCAAATGAAGCAGAGTCCCTTCCTCCTAAATCCATTTACGCAACTTTGAACGACCGACAAGCTTGGGCCGCTCCTCCTACGGTCAAGCTTGTCTCACCGAGAAACTCAATGTTCGCCTCAACCCCAACCCCTTGGGCTGACTCATAAACGACGGCGAGACCAACAGCTTTCTCCTCCAAATGCTCGGCAACCTAGTCTGCAACACCGACAAATGGTCTCGGGGTCTCTCATACATGATGACAAGATGAATTTGCATGTGTGCTATGGCAGAGTGTCAGGATGATGTTTCCTAATGCCAAAGCATCGGAACATCGCAAAATCGGGTCATCACACTCAAGATAGAACATGACCTCATAAGTTCGGGCCATAGCCCGCGGCTTCTAGAACAGCCCAAGCTTCCTCCCAAATGTAGACCATGCACAAGTGTCCAATCCTGAAAGGTTCCTACTATCAATGCGAAAATTCTTCTCATAATATCAACATTGTAGGGAGGGAAGGGTCATTATCCTCAAGATATCGGCCAGAGCAAGAAGCGACTATCGATTGGACTCTCTCACTTGGATGTTCCAAAGAATGCAGCGGCTTGTATTAATGCAAGCATGGGCGCTTCAAAGCCCAATTCAAACACCAATGGGATTAACAGTACCTTTAAAAGGCGGAGGTTGACTCCTCCCCTTTTAGGAGAAGTCAATTTCTGATCTTCCATTCTTAATTCCATCACTTGTACATCAGTAATTTCCCTTCTTCCTCCTTTTGTATATTCCTCGGATGCTCTTGTTGGAGCAATTTATGTACCTTCTTGGTGAAGGGTTTGTTGTTGATTAGTTTTTTGGGTTTCGATGGCATGGTGGTTTAAGGAACCAACCTCTATTTTCATTTTCTTCAATCTGTTTAGGAATTCCTCCATGGTTCAATCAAGGATATAATCACTGTTTTTCTGAGTTACTAATTTTCCCTTCCAGTCAAGATTTTAACCAACCTTTCATATACATGCTGCTGTATGTATGAGCTGTACAAAATTCCTCCTCTGGTTATGTAGCTCGTGGAGAACCCATCAACTGGAGAGTGCATACCAGCAGCAGTAATAAATAAGCCCGTCCTGTTTCTGGAATGATGCCATCAGTCTGCACACATGGAACGATCTCTGCAATACCTCTACTGAGGAATGGTCCAATCTGGGACAAATTCCACAGTCCCAAACAACAAACTCAGCTCACACCACCTCTGATATAATTGATCTGCTACAGCAATACTGAGATATCAGTTCTGGAATAAATATCAGTCTCACAAAGTATTCAGCCTCTTTTTATTGCGCAACAATTTGGCCTTGCTGGAACACAATTAATTCGGCCTTGAAACTAAGCATGTTGAGCCCTTGTAATAATATGGACAATTATTCATGGCTTCAGTAGACGGCTCGATCAAATAAGGCTACTGCCGTCGATTGTAATCCTGTTATGAAGGAAAATTATTTGTGGTCCGTGGAACCCGTATGCTCTGCTTAGCAAACGAGCAGGTGGCAATTCCGCTTGGTCGGATTGTAAAGGAAAATCGGCCCCCCCGACACAACAACTTACGCACAACAATTTTTATATTACGTAGACCCCATCGACCCGGCTTGACATTTGATCCGGCGGGAGTCTTATTTTATTATCCTTGGCTACGGAGAACCCACACAGACGTCTCAGCTTCACTAACTTGGCCTCGCCATCTTAAAATTCGGCTCTACAACTTTCAATTTTTGATTTCCCAGCTATTCTGTCATCGATATTCTCAAGGCTACCAATGCACAGAACCTATACGTTCACAGCTTCGTCCACCACTTACTATGCATTAACTGGGTCCATTTTTGGCCCTCGATCGGTTTCGCTGAGAAATCACGATTTATTTGTTCTTTGTCCGACCACAAGGGATGAGTTACGTGCACCGCTTTGCCCCCGGAATGGTGGCCCGACGAATTGATGCCCTCGGCCTACTTCCACATCATATTGACACGTGATTGCTTTTGCAATCTCCCTTAAACATGTTCACTGCTCCTGAGATGAGAACGACTTCTTCAATTAATTTTGAGATCTATGCACATCTCGAATCCTGCTGCCAATCACCGCTGAGGTGTCCACGGAGAGAGTGCCCTCGAATTCGCCTTCAGACAGTGGGCAATATGACGACTCCCTCAATACCGACTACTGCTTCAAATAAAAGAAAATGGCGGCTTTTGTTCTACGTCGATTTCGAAAGAAATCTCAGCCTGTGATAAAGCGAATTTCGGCCAATTCAACCATTAATTTTGCCCCTAGCTTTTCAAATGGTGTCCACTCTTAAATTACGAGAGGCAACTCCGATTCCTTAAACTCAGCCTTTTGCTAGAACGGACTCTCGATAAAATATTTAGCAAATCTGTCCTCGAAAAGTTCTCCATAAATTTATCACGGCCCAAAAATTCTTCAGACTTTGATAAAACAGGATTCTCACTTCTCTTTTGGAATCGATCTACAGAGCTTGGCCCTTGAAATTTTACGCAGCCCCAACTTTCAACAGATCAACCCTTTTCTGAGCATCACTTTGGCAAACGGAGACGTCAACCTCGTTCTGAAAATTTGTGATTTGTTATAAATTGCAACGTGGCTCCAGAATTCTTACAGTGATGTGATATTAGATTTCGTATGGCCTCATGAGAGATTCAAATCCCTTCAAATTTTGACAACCCCACTTTGATAGACTATGCCTACTTTAATATGATGGCCAATTTGAAAAATGGCCAATCAACTTATTTCTCACAAAATATATTTTCCGCACAAGCTGAAACCCGCAGGCTGAGCCAAGACTGTGGCTCCGATACCACTGTAATATCTCGGATGGGATATTTTAACTAAAATGCAGAAAAATACTGAATACCACAATTTGCCGAAAAATAAACATTTATTCAACAGAAGATTGCCATGTAAAATAAAAGACAGGAAATGTTGCAATCCAATACCATATAGAACAGAAGGAAAATCTCAGCTTTTATTATAGATAATAAACAGGGGTTTACATATAGATCTGACCCAAGAAGAGCTGAGATAGAAAACCGGCCACCAAGATAAGCTGCTGAACGGCACTGGCCACAAACTACACTGTCGCACTCTCCCTCTGGCAACAGCTGAAACTGAACCCACTGAAACTGATGAAGCCCAAGTTGAAGATCTGAGTGATCCTCACACCAAACTCTGAAGCTCTGTGAAACTTCTAAGTGAAGTCTCCTCAAGAGAGTTGGGTTTTCGTCCAACACTCACAAACCACCCGAGGGTTTCCGTCCTGGGGCTACGGCTGAAGTAGAGAACCACGTCCTCAAACCTCTCATACACAAGCAAATGATCTACTCCAAAGATGTCTCCCAATGGCCTCCTCCCTTCCTTTTATAGATCCCTTGGAGCCTTCTAGAGCATTATTTTATTATTATTTTATTTATGGAGCACTTTTCCCTTTTTATTAAAATATTATAAAATATTCCTTTTTAATGCAGAAAAGGGTATATCGGCTACCACGCCTCCTCTGGTCACCGAAATCTCTGTCTAACTGTCCCATCGTGTAGGTCTCCTCGTCCCGGTTCCGATGAGCTATTACACTAAGGTGTTCCATCGTATATCCCTCCCGGAATGCCACCTTGAGCATAATCAGTTGAGTTAAGCCCATAAATAACTCAAAATTCCGAAAGTTATCGGAATGCATCGGAACAAAAGCCAAACTGCTCAGATGACGGAGTATATCAAGCGAATGCCTCCATACACCATGAAAACTCCTCAAAACTCCTCTGAAAAGCCTCACAGGCCTTGATAGCACCAATCTTGTACATGTGACTGTACGCTCTAACTCTTTGGAAGTCCTCTAATACTGTCATGGATGATACCAAAAATGGGAATATTACATAGAGGTCAAATGCAACCTACTTTAGATGACCATTGGAAGAAAAAATTGAGAGAAACTTCTTGTGATTACATTGCTAGATGGTGGTATGATGCGGATATCCCCTTCAATGCTTCTCGTTCACCTTATTATGAACCTATGTTTGATGCCATATTTGTTGTTGGAAAGGGATTCAAAGGCCCTACTATGCATGAGTTAAGGGGATCTCTTTTGCAAAAGGAGGTTATGTCCCTTGATGAATATTTGAAATATTTCAAAGATCGTAGGCGCTTGAGGATGTACCATCATGTTGGATGGATGGAGTGATCTGGGGAATCGTACCATCATAAATTTTCTTATCTTTTTCCCATAGGGAACCATGTTTTCTAAAATCAGTTGATGCATGCGGAAAGTGAAAGATGCACACTTGTTACGACTTTGGATGAAGATTGAAGAAGACGGAGGTGGCTAATGTTGTTTAGATCATCACGAGGTAATGCCTCTAACTATGTTCTTGCTAGTAAATGTTGGGAAAAACACAAAACCATCTTTTTGAACCCCATGTCTTGCACATTGCATAGACCTCATGCTTGAGGATATTGGTAAAATAGATTGGATCAGAATCTTTGTAGAGAATGCCAAAAGCATAAAAAAATATATCTCCTACAAATCACTCATAGATTTTAGACTTTGATGAGGAAAAACACGAGGGCGAGGATCTTGTTGGGCACAATCATCACTAGATTTGCAACTCATTTTTTGACATCACAATCTGCTTTCCCAACATAGAAACATGGAAGGATGTTTTCTAGTGATGAATAGAATGAATGTCAATGGGCTCACAAACATGATGGCAAAGATATGAAAAGAAAGGTTAATGAAGAAATATTTTGGAAAAAAGCAACAAAAATTGTGAATGTTGTTGAGCCACTAGTTAAGGTGTTGCGGTTGGTAGATGGGGAAAGATTGGCTATTGGTATTTTTATGATGTTATGGATCAAGCCAAGGAGAAAATAAAGGCAACATACAAGGATAGAGTGGCTAAGTATGGGACCATTTGGAAGTCATTGATCAAAGATGGAACAATCAACTCCCTTAAACTATACCACCTTGATTGGGTTTTTGAACCCAAGGTATCATTATAAAGCTCTAGAAGTAGAATTTATTTGGGAGTTAGATATGGATTGATTGGTACTTGTGACACATGCTTCCTAAGAAGAGTATTGTTGGAGATACCTTGACATATCTCTTGTTTCAATAGAGCCACGAGTACCTTTGGTAACAACCCTAGCAAGGATTGCAAAAGGAAGCAAATGAACGGGTAAACAAGTTCAATTTTCATTCTTATTTTGTTGAACATTTTTATAATTTGAAGGTTGGATATAATTTGTTGAGCTAACTCATTACACAACTACGTTTTTGCAACACAATGGTGGGAGACATTTGGTACCCATTGTCCTCAATTACAAAAGTTTGCAATGTTTGTATTTTTGGTATCAAACTTGCAATGTTTCTAGGTGTAGGCACTTAATAAAATTAAATCTTTGAGAGGATTCACATGGAGAAAGTGAGAAACCATTTGGAACAAAATGGTTAAATGCTAGTCTACATCATACAACCTCCGGCTAAGATGCAACCAATTGCTAAACAAAGACTTGATACGAATCCCATTATGTTGGAAGATATTGATCCAACATCAGATTGGAGGTAGTGGAAGTCAACCAACAAAGTTTGACCTTGATGAGGATATTGGTCTTGATTTGCATTTAAAGATGGAGGCATTACTTAAACATATTGTTCGGTTAAATGCGGATCCACTAGTACCGGGCCCAACCCCAGAATATCTATAGTTGCGGGCACTTTCTCTACCCATCACGACACAAGTGCATAACTGCGTCTATCTCGGTGTGCGAGCTGCTGGCGCTGCCCCTAGGCTACTACTTCTACGATTGCGGTTGGAGATCTTGATGAGAGGAGGAGCCATGGGTTTCCCCATTTGACTCGATTTAAATTTTGAGCCGAATGATGTTTCTTCTCTATGAGTAGTGACTAGTGATGTTTTGTTGTAGAGGCCATTCAAACCCCTCCCTGGTTATGTGTTTGTTACGATCTCTATATATTACATGTATTGGACGATTATATAAGTGCCATTTGATATAATAGATATATTCATGAGCATACTTTGATCATATGTTGTCTTATCTCTATATTCTAATGCTTTGAGTTTAGAAACTTGGTAAATCTTTAAAATTATGTTTTCACTTAAAAAAATAATCTTCCCAAAAATTTATTGTTTACAAGGAACCGAGTCATTGAAATCAAACTAGGCCGAGTTGATATCGGTGATCGGAGTCGACCTACGTAGAGTTCGGAGTTTAAAATTATGGTTGGGGTCACTTGTATTTATATACAACTTGAGGGGTGCCATCTTGTCATTGTGGGGTGCCATTAGACCCAAGGCCGACCTTGACAATTTCAGACTTTGGGCTTCTTCAAAATGCTTTCCCTTATTTGGATTGATGCTTCAAAAAGTGGGTTGATTCTCCTGGGAAGAGGGAATTTAATGCAATGGTTGGAATTTGTCATTAGGTTGTCAAATTAACACTCCCTCTGCTTTGAGGAGAAATTTCACGTGCAATCATGTGATCATCATATGTATCTCCTCATCATGTCATGTACATACCTACTCATCTCTAGTATGTCTTCACCCATCTCATCTTTGAACACTCTAAAATCTAAAGAAGAAATGTTGCAGAGGGCTCCTTTACCACCCCGGCTCTATCACCATAGGCGAGACTACTGCTACCACTCGAAATCATCTATCCCCATCATCATCGAGGAGCTATAGCTACCACCAGAAAACATCATCATCATCATCATTGAGGTACTTCATGGAACTAAAGACAATCAATGAGATCAACCTACCCCAATGTGTAAAGTTACCTCTATCCCAAAGTCATACCCAAACAACAGGTACTATCAACTTACTAGAGGTAAGGATCCTCTCTACCCTATTTTCCTTGATCATCCATCTTAACCCTAAAGAGCTAGATGGTAGAACATACATCCACCAACTTGGGTGAGATCCACCTCTTTGCAAGGGGGAATGGATCACACCCCTACTCCCATTGCTCATCCCATTGTCTAGATGGGAGGAGTATCCCACAGTGGAAGGACACTAGCGGGCATACTTTGACTGAGGAGATACCGAGGTCTCTACACACTGAATTGAGTTCCTCATCCCCAGACTCATCAAATCCATTCCTTACCTTGGGAGCTCAACCGGGGGAAGAGCATTGCTTAGTGTTATTGATCAACTTAGACCCTTATCCGAAAGAGGTTATCTCAACCAGTCCAAAATTTTGCTCTTTGAAGATTAAGAATTTCCTTTTGGCAAAGCCTTGGTGATGATATCAACTATTTGCTCATTTATGAAATGTGAAGTCTCTGACTCCTCTCTGCAACATCTGGATGTAATGATATCTAATCTCTATATGCTTGGACTTGTTGTAGAACACGGGATTCTCGACAAATGAGCCCACTCTTGTTGTCGCAAAGGACAAATGTCGTGTCAGGACTGTTGAAGAATGTAACTAGTGTCGGTCTTCATAATTGTATTTGATGAAAAAGAAAGAAAATTAAGTTTTGTTGTAAAAGAAATTGACTTATCAGCTTGTGGTTCATGCTTGGGTCAATGATTTTAGGCCAAAGCCTCCATTGAAGGCTTCTAGGTTTTGTCATGAGTCAATAGAGTCATTGTCATTTTTATTAGACCCTTCTTGGGTTTTTGTATCATACTTAAAAATTATTTTTGATTCAAAAGAGTCATTTGTTACCTCCACACCAAAGTCGGCCACAGTCCTAATGAAGTCGGCCCTACATTAGGGCTATTCAACCCAACATAGAGGCTATATATAAAGGCAACTCGACTCATTTGTGACACACACTCAACAAGTATAGCAGGGCAACTCCCGGTATGTCTAAAACCATAAACTTTTTCATTAAAGACATGATCATTTTGAAATCTATTACTAACTTTCTTATGTTTAGATTTTGAATCATAAAGATTCTTGTTAAAGGTGATTAATCATTAGATTGAATCTACCCTTGTTATCTTGTCTCTTGTCATTTTCATTTTTTGAAACCCTAACCCTTAGGGTTCACTTTGAAAACCCTAGCCTCTTGATGCTAAGGGTATGTCAATAATGACCCTAGTAATTTAGGGTTTATTGTTAATGTCTGGGTTATATAATGAAAACCTAGATTTTTAGGGTTTACATGAACAAAACACTTGTAACAACTAAAGTAAGATCCTAGGAATAACACCCTAGGTGTATATTCGTTCATATGATTGAAACCCTAGCTTGGTCAAAAATTGTTTGTATCTTGAGTTTATCTAGTAGATATTGATATGAGATGCTGAGTGCATGATAATGAAATCCTAGATATGTATATGCAAGTATGCTAACTGATTATTGATTAATGAAATCTAGGGTTTGTATCAAAAACCCTAATAGAATGTATTATGAATTCTAGACATAATATTGAAGCCTTAGATGTATAGTGCTATGATTGGATTGATATCATGATTGAGTTGCTTTAAAGTCTTGAAGATGGAGTCTAGGGTTTGTGACAAAACCTTAGCAAGTTTTTGAAGTCTAGAATATAAAAATGTAACCCTTGTTGCTTATGAACTGGCAGAGTTTAGGTATTTGATGTCTAAAGCTTGAATGTTTTGATGCTTCCATTATAATAACATGTTTGACTTCATTCTTCTATATATTTGTATTTGGTTGTACTTGCTATTAAAGTTTTGTAGGTACATAGTCTTCAAGATGTTGAAGATGTTCATAATTAGAGATGATAATAATGGTAGGCATGATGAAGGAAGGCACAAGAATGATGATGATCAAGATGACCTTGATGCCATAAAGCCTTAGAAAGATTCCGATCTCTTGATGTTATAAAGAAGGAAGTTGTTAAGGTGAGAGGGAGCTTAGATAGAAGAAAGGGTATATCTCCCTAGTTAGGAGAGCGGGACATATTTTGACAATTATAGTAAAAATACCTTGAAGAAAGAATGAATGAAAGCACTTGAGACAAATGTTTATGATTCATGAAGTTGCAAAGACTTGAAAATAAATTCTTGTTTTTGGTCTTTGATGAAGAAATGAAAGAAGAAATCTTCCCACATTATATTTGGATAGCTTGATGATGATATAAGTAGCATTAGAACATTGAGGACCTAGAAGCTTTGTGTTTACTTGTATATATATATTTGAAACTATTTCTTGATTGGGGTTGTGATTGTGCAAGATCTCTGCAGCAAAAAGGTTGAACATTTGAAGCATGCTTGGAGTGGTGGATATATATATGATTTAGTTGATAAGGAGAGATAAAGCATCTTGTGGCGACAATATGCTTGGGAGGACATTTAAGTGACCTATGTGTTGATGTCTGGATCTAGAAGTAGGGATGGTGGCATTAGTCTTAGAGCTACAACCTTGGATACACACCTCGATCCATGGGTTGGTGTTAGAGCTTAAAAAATTGATGGTACCTTTGAGTGGCTAAAAGCAGGTACACCTTAGTCACTCGATTAGAGTACCACAGTCGGTATCTAATACGCCTTTCGATGATAGAACTTTTCATAGTTCATATCATTTTGAGATACGACATGTACCTTTATGTAAATTGAATACCTCCCTAGTTAAGAGGGAGTATTGAAGAATGTAACTAGTGTCGGTCTTCATAATTGTATTTGATGAAAAGAAAGAAAAATAAATTTTACGTAAAGAAATTGACTTATCAAAGCATGGGTTTCATGCTTGGGTCAATAATGTTCCGGATACATCAACTAACTTTTCATTATCCTTGAAGTATGAGGTAGACATTTTTTACAGGACAAATTCAAGCACTAGAAGATGGATGCTCTTGCTCTATGTCTCTTGGGCTTGTCTTCCTCAACTCATAATCCGTAGTAATTTTTCTATACAAGGAATTGTTCCTCTTGCAACTATTACTTCAAAAATTTCCAATAGCCTCCAAATTGCAATTTACTTCTTCAATTAATGACAGCAGAGTAGAAATAGTAGATAGAACAATTATACAAATGCACAATGAAAGACAACTAGAGACAAAAGACCTAATGTTGTGTTCGTGAAATGAGGAAAAACCTCTGAGGGGAAAACCCTTTGCAAATCTTCTTCTATTAGATTGTCTTCAAATGTTCATCGGAAGTGCAATGAGCCCAAATTACAAATAATAATCCAAGTCAAATTTTGACTTATCCAAAAGAGCAACCAACCAAAAATTAAGTATCAACCAATAGTAAAATCTGAATAAAAGTCAATAGCAACAATAGCAATATTCCTCGTGTTAGAAATTTAGTAGGGCAATATTTAATTCAATTCTCTTACTTGATAGCTGCTTGTGTTATACTTGCTATGCTTCTTCACTTAGATCTTATCTTCATTAGCTTATTATGTTTTTTCGTCAAGACAATTATCAAAATAAAGAGACACAAAGTTTAGGCTCTTCAAGCCGGGGCCAAAAATTCTCCCTCTTGGAGAAAACTAAATTAATTCTTCTTATAGACTTTCGGTTGACTAGTACCAATACCATGACCAGACCCTTGACTTCAATATGCCTCCAGGACCCTTGTCACTTGCTCTTCTCGGGTCATGGCTCTTGCTCTTTCTTTACGCAACGTACTTCACCATCTCTAGGGAGACCTAGGTCCCTAGTCTGGCAACCTTGCTATTATGCTCCTTTTGTTCTCCTTTGATGTGACTCGGTCTCCTACTTCTGGCTTCCTTCTAGCACCTCTCCATCTTTTGTGAGTCCTTGAGACAGGCCCACATGTAGACAAAATAACCCACAGGTCATGTGAGATGATGGGAGTATAGGTGAGACCTAGAGAGATATCTTTTTTATAGCATGCCTTGAAGCCCTTTATTCATGTTGTAACACCCTTACCTTCCTTCGCATTGTAATCCCAGCACCGGTTTGTAGGTTGATCCCTTCTTTGTAGTGACTCTCGACCTACTGAGATGCGCAAGGTAGGATAGCCTAGAACTAGGTAAGTATATACCATTTATCTCCTTCGTAGATTAACCTCCAAACTTCGCTCTAATCTGTACTTTTCTTGCTACTGTCTATTCTGGAGACTTGTTAAAATTGCTATGCGAAAATGAGGCACTAATGTATTCTTACATACGAACTATTTTCCCTCCTCTAGATCGGCATATCAGTACGAGTGTGAGTCGACTCCATCATGGAGATCTTCCGGCGGCATATTTTATAAGGCGACTTCAAGGAGCATATTTGACAAGGTCTTGGAGCATATATTTTACACATCAACAAATTGTCTTTTACAAGTGTAACACCTCTTCATATGCATGACTCTAAATTATATATTTATGACAAGATGACAAACCCCTAAAGAGACATTAAGAAAGAAGTCTTTGACCTATAATAAAACTCTTGCTCATGAAACCCATGAACAAGCCTTACCAAAATACATTTTATTATCTTTCCTCTTCATTACATAATTCATAATTACAAGTCATTGTGAAGGCCGAACCTAGTTACACTTTTCAACACTCCCTCTTAACTAGGGAGGTATTCATAATAGTACATGGTCACCCTTTGAAGAATCTCATAATAAGATTTCGATTGGAAATCCATCTGGTATAGCATCATTTTAACTAGCATTGTTTACGGTGTAAGGCCTTGACTAACAACTTCATCTCTCCATGAGACCATGAGCTCAGTCTTTGGCGAGACCCATGATTATAGACACCTTCATCATTGTCTCCAAGGTACATATTTTGTTGATTTTTGGTAGCATCGGATGTGCTCTAAGTCTCAAAATTTGCGGGGAGGCTTGAGCACATGTATTTAAAGAACCTAGAAAGGATTTTGGAAAATTCCTGATTATGTTTTATGAGAATAATTAATTATTTTTAATGAGACCCTAAGTATAAACTTAGAAAATTAAAATAATTAATGTATATTAATTAAAGCAGAGTGAATCTTCTAGAAAATTCAAAGATCAAGTCAAGTTAATATTAACTAGTTGATTAATGATTTAATCTCGGCTATTGAAGGCTTCCGACGAGAGATTGTAGAAGGACTTGATGGATCATTTGGAAAATACATTGAAATGAGGAGAAAGAATCCAAAGATTGAAATTATTTAGTGGTAGTGCTTTCGAGGAGAAAGATCGATCAAGAGGATTCTGCGAGAGGAAGGGTAAAAGGATAATTCAGATTGGAAATTTTCTGGCTTAGAAATACACCAGCAGAGAAGATAGAGCGATGCGCGGAGAGGTAGCGTACTAGCTCTGCTGAAGACAACAAAATGCTTACAAAACCTTGAGGAGATTCGTGATTCGAGTGAGGATCCGGTTAGATCCGGTGCCAAAGAACGGGGTGTGAGGCTTGGAGGGACTAGAAGATCGGATCTAGCTAGCAAAAGAACGATTAGCGAGAGGACGACGTAGTTCCCCTTGTAATTGACGCAAGAGCGCACGGAGGTAGCGTAGGGCTCATCGGCTCAAAAGTTTGGTCGAGTTCGGTTTCGAGTGTCGATTGAGGTAAACTCACAAGATTTTGTCAATCGATTCTCTATGTGGATAGTAAGACAAGGCATCCCAGGGTTGTATTCATAATTCCTGCATAATAAATAAACCCTCGGTTGTTGCACCGGTTTTCATAGCATTGGATTTTTCGGGGACATTAGTGCGAAAATAATGGTGTCATGTGTTTATGATTTATGCTTGCTGAGATCTTGTTCCCCTTTTTATTTATTTTCCCATGGGATTTAATTTGTAACTTCAATTTATCTATTATAATAAAATATGAGATCATTTTTTTTTGCTTGTCCATGTTGTTGTTGTGTTGTTGAATTTTATTGATCATATTTTACATGGAAATCTTCTGTTACGAATATAAATTTATCTGAAGTTAATATTTCAAGAAAACCCAAAATTTGTTTTGGAATATTACAAAGAATATTTAACAATGCCAAAGATTAATAAATTGGTCCACGACAATAGTGCCGGAAAATGTGTGCCGCTTGACGAGGCTAAATGAAAAGATGAGAGATGAATGATGATATGATGAAAAAAGATGTTGAAACCTCGTGAACAAGAAACTTCTCCTGAAATGATGCCAAAAAATGTGGCGTTGGTGGGACAAGGAAGAGTTTGAAATTGATTAGAGGATTAAGAAGAGTGATGATAAATGTCGCAATGCCAAGGACCAATAAATGGCACCACGGAAATGACGGCCAGAAAATGTTATGCATTTCAGTTGTACGGTACGGTGCCACAACGGCTTCCGGGTTGAAATTTGTCCACTTGGAAGTCATAGCCTCTCTGTTCTATTTGTCTCCTAACAACGGAGCTATGGGGGCTAGTCCTATGGAAGATGGAAATGCAAGCCTGGTGGCAACTGACAAGTCGGAAGACACGATTGAATGGCCTAGCCACTTAGTTGATTTTAGCGAAGTTACAAGATTAGATTGAATAATTAGTGAGACCGAGTGCCTTATGGAGTAGCTACTTGCTTTGGATTGATTAGATACTGGAGTGATCGGATGAACAACCGTTGCTTGATGAATGCTTTGTTGAGATTTTGTGTATTGGGGTAGCATACGGTGAAAGTACGTATGTGTTTCGCCGATATTAATACGATTATTCGAGTTAATAACTTAATTAAGTAGGAGGGCATAACTCAAAATCTAACGATGAATTTTTGCATAATAGTGACATCCGAGAAATTTTCACATGGTTTGAGCAATTGCGGGTCTAGGAGGTCATGACGAGGGCGGGATCTTGCTGCCGAAAGCAACGAAGTGCATCGGCGGCAACAACGAAGGGGCGGATCTAAAGGGACAACGCAGTTTTCGGAGAAGCGAGGAGTTACACGAGAGGGCAAGGTGACGCATTCTAATCTTGTCTCCCGGCGAGCCCACACACTTCTTTAGTAGGCGGCAAAAGGAGGCAACCATTTGGGATTGTCTGAAGCCAACTAGTGTAATGATTTGAAGTTGTAAGATTCGAAGTGCACCGAAGCGAGTTACTGAGAACTTCGAAGGTCTTCAGTGGGGTTAAATTTCTGAAGTTTTGTAGCCTAAGCACTAGTGACAAAGAGCGAAGGAGATCGGCTTCTCGGAGAGTTTCTAGCCAAGAAAGCTTGCGAGGATTGATCGAGAGGATCAAAGAGAGTTGAATCATTGTTGATTTGGCATATTCCAAGAAGGAAATCGGTTATCGAGAGGGGGCTTGAAGGTCTTGTTTCGCCAAGGACCTTAGATCTAGATCTCTTGCAAAGAGAAAGGGAGCTCTGAAAAATTTGAGCGGATGGCTCCTCATGGTACAAGTGATCGGGACAAATTGGATGGCCTATCCAACTTTTCGATTTGGAAGGCTAGGATCTGATAGTCTAGAGAATTATATCACAGAGACCATGTAGAACAAGTTCGCACAGGCGATGCGGATCTCTAAGGAAGCACAATGAAGGTATTTGGACATGCCAAACGGTGATCATGGATGGAATTAAGGACCATATTGTCCCATATAGTTAAGAAAAGAAGACAACTAATGAGATGTGGAAGCCTTAACATCCCTATATGAGGGAAAATGCGATAAAGGAAGATGCTATTGGAGACTCGGATGCGGTCATTCATGATGACCAAGGGAAAGACAGGGAACATTTCCTCTTGATTTCTGATCGATCAGAGATCAATTGGCTGCAGTAGTGCTAAGGTGGAAGATGAGCTTATGGTTAGAATTTGCTCTCAATGCGATCCCACTGAGATGAGTGGGAAATCTTTGTCCAAAGTATCTTAGGAAGAAGCGGACCTCCTGGAGTGGGACAACTTGTGGGCAATTCGGCATCAAGAAGAACTCTGTAGAATCACCAAGTAGTACAACTCTGGATCGAGCAAAGTGAAGAAGGGAGATGAAGAAGATGTAGCCTTGGCATCAAAGAGGCTGTGGGGAAAGAAGAAGAAGGATCTATCAAAGATCAAGTGCTTCAGTGTGTAGGACATTTTCTAGCAATTGTCCTTAGAATAAAAAGAGACAGGGGAAGCTTCTTCTTCCAAGGCTGTGGTGAATGATGGAGTCGGAAGATGATAAGGCCATGAGCGCTCATGAACCACGAAAGTGGAGGCGACATGGATGCATGAAGGGGCACAAAATGGTGGTGGGATCCTTCGACGACTCATCTCTTGGATCACATTCAAGCTACGGGAGCCTTAAGACGATGGCAGGACAAGTGGGCCGGTGGGTGCACCAGATCACGGATACAGACGGCCCGGACATGAAGGGTACCGGAAGGGACGACACGGTGCGGATGCAACAACATCGTAGGAGCAACAATAACGTGGTGGTGATGTAACCCGGCCAATGCGAGCTGAGAGGCTGCGGCATCATGGAGGGCTTCATCACGGATGAAGCGAGAGGCAAATATGAGGATGGAAGGAGCGGCCCAGTGGAGGTGGCGGCGTGCAAGAACAACAATAACGTAGTGGGTGATGTAACTTCAGCAATGCAAAGCAAGGCTGACATCATGGGGAAAACGGGGAGGAATGATGTAGCACAACAACATAGTGAGGGATTTCGGTACAAAGGGCAAGTGTGACTTCAATAGTGCGGAGAGAGAGTCTGCTTATGCAATGCGAGTTCTTGTTGTGCATCATCCTTAAGATGTGACACGGATCAACGACCTAGGGAACTTTAGTGATGAGGGATGCGGCCCAATTCGGCAATACTGTCAAAGATTGGGCGGGGAAATTCGATTGTTTCTCTCAACAGCGAAGTTGCGATGTAGCAGTCAACGATTGGTAGTGCTATGAGTAGCACAAATACGGTGGGGTGAGAGGAGGCTGCTGAGTACGGATGTGGTAATGGTGGTGACATCGTCATGGACGATGGCTCTGAGAATGGCGGCAACGGTGCGAGTTGGTGGCAACGAGACCAAGCATCGACAACACGAACCCGGTGCCCAAAATCTTGTAATGCATGGTGTGATGTGTGCTAGAGCACAATCACGATGCTAAGAGGGAGTGTTGAATTTTGTCTATTGGGGTAGCATCGGATGTGCTCTAGTTCCCAAAATTTGTGGAGGGAATTGCGAGTACACACGTTCTAAGGCCCATAAAGGGATTTGGAAATTTCATCTTGGTTTGAGAAATATTTAATTAATTAATTATTTTAATGTAAATTTCCTAAGTCTAAACTTAGGAAAATTAAATAATTAAGTTAATTAAATTAAACATGCGATGAAATTGTCTTAAGTCACATGGATCAAGCTTTCTTTTAATCTTAGCCATTGATTCAGATACGATCATGGCTATTGGTTTCTGAGGAAAAGTATAAAAGGAAAGGCTTGTGGTCATTATTAAAGATACACGAGAGGCGAGCCACAGAAGCTAAAAAAATTTGAGATTCTAGAGGCGGGGTTTCAAATTCTCGAAGTGTTTTAGGTACCAAAGAGAGAGGAGTTTAGACAAGGGGATGCTCGGTCCTAGTGTCTAGAATTAGCGACGGGCGACTTCGAAGGCGGCGCAGAGAAGCGGGGAGCTGCCGGCAAGAGGGTGGCAGTTGCGTAGCACGGGGGCAACCCCAGCTACGCGAGGCACTCCCGAAACGTAAGGCAAGCTGAAACCTCGAAGATTCAGAGACCCTTAGGGGTAGCGTGAGTTATCTTTGATGCAGGGTAACGAGCCCTCGGGCCAATGCGAGGATGTAGGAGCTGCGGAGGTTGGCCTTAAGTCTTTAGAGCGTCTTTGAGGTTTCTAGGGCCTAATTTTGGCTAAGTCTTGTAAAACCCGTTTGAGGGTGTGGATCGATCCAATATTTTGGCTTCAAAGAGGCTGGTGAGTTGCATATCTAATTTTTCTTTGTCGGGTTTCCGATGCGGAACCAAGATTTTTTGTATTCAGAAAACTCTTAATAATAAAACCCTCCGGCAACCCAGAGGCG
The DNA here is from genome assembly GCA_034641835.2 of Pinus albicaulis. Taxonomy (NCBI): domain Eukaryota; kingdom Viridiplantae; phylum Streptophyta; class Pinopsida; order Pinales; family Pinaceae; genus Pinus; species Pinus albicaulis. The sequence goes on from CM076572.1 coordinate 323,265,535, forward strand.
GTTTTCCCGCATTAAGGTTTTCCGTGGACTATTTATTCGGAAAACCCACCCTTACTTTAATACATGTGTACATGTACTTTTTTCTAGATACGGGTGGTAAAAGTCTGTTATGTGTTTTCTTCGATATTAATCTAAATTATTTAGTTAATAACTTAATTAAGTAGGAGCATAACCGGATGTAACAATAGATTTACATAATAGTGATTCATAAATTTTCACATGTACCAGTACACATCTAGAATGAGATGCAAATCCTATGACTTAGGTGAGATGCAAGATCTTGGTTTATTTTAATTAAATTCCTAGCTAGGTCAGGTGAAGCAAGTGGAAAAAGAGAGGTCAAGGTGGCTTGAACAATGGCTTTGTTAATGATCCTCTCCTTGAAATCCTAACATGCAGTGCCTTCGAGAAGTGACTATGAGGAAAATTTATTGGCTACGACGATTGCTAAAGTCATCGTTTTAAATACTAGAGGGAGCTAGACTTCTCAAGCAAAGATGAAAGGGTGTTCCTATATTTCTACCAGCAAGCTTTTGCTTGGAGGTCGTTAATTAATGCAAGACTAGCTTTAGGATAGAAATGCAAGATTATCGAGTGCTAGCAGGTGAGATTGTTTAATGTTCCTTTAAGTACTTAATTATGATTGATCTACGATTATGACAATAAGTACTTAACAAATAAGATGCAATCTCAAGCATAAGAATATGTACCAATTTTACAAGTGCCAACAGATACAGAGATAACCCAAGATATAATTGCCCCAATATTAAACAACACGATAGATGCTCTTCATGATGATTCACCAATATAGAATTTATCATTCACAATGGATATACACTTTAGACATGAACCATAAATCTAATGACAATTAAATGGCTTATCCACTTAGAACAATTGGCAAATGAGACAATACAAGATACCAATGATAATCAATGCTCTTATACAATTAGAAGCCTTCCAATATATCAAGAAGATAGTGCCAATATTGTAATTATACTACTCTACGTCAATTATTCAAGAGATATTCAATTAAATTAACATTCTCGAGTTAGAGATACTTGGATCTTTAATGCCAATGTGCTTGAACAAGGAATGCTAATATTCAATGAATTCTTAGATTTATTCATACAGCAACCATTTAACAAGATTATTGGATTAATTGCTTTAGAGTGAGCTTATTGTTGAAATGTGTAACTAGGTTTAGTCTTCATAATGACACGTGTAATCATGATTTTATGTATTTAATGTAAAAAGAAAAATAAATTTATTATTGTGGTTCTTGAGACAAAGGGTTTCATGCTCAAAGAATTTATTTTATAGGTCCAAGCCATTGGTGCTTCTAGGTTTTTCATAAAGTCAATTGAGTCATTGTCATGTATTGAAGACCCATTTGGAGCATGTTACATATTGTAATGAAACATTTATTGAGTCAAAGTAGAGACAAAAGACCCTCAGGCCTTGTCATGGCGCAAAAGATTAGTCGGCCTATATGAAGGGACAAGTCAGCCTAAGAGATAGCAATTTGTACCCCTCAAAAAGCCTATATGCTAAAGAGGAACTCGACCTCGTTTGGACGGACTCTCCAAGCAAATTCGATCTCCTCAAGATAGAAGTTGGAAAATGACGAAAAAGAGAGAGAACAAGATCAAAGTTTTGGGCCTCTCTCTCTCTCTCTCTCTCTCTTGTGTTGGGGTTTCTCTGATGGAGTTATTGGGCAAGACGAAAATTTTGAAGCTGCATCTAGGTCGAAGAGTACACATCGAAGCTATGTTGCATCTAAGGCTGTGGTACATCGAATCTGTGAATGCGCATTGAAGAAATTTGACGAAACTACGGCTAGGTCGAAGTTGTGAAAGGTCAAAGTTGTGAATTTGCTGGAGAGGTTGGGGATTGCGATGGGAATTTGTTGCTCGAAGTTGTAGAAGGATTTGTTGGAGGTCGGAAATTGCGGGAGTTGTCGGTATTTGCTAGAAGGAAATCTCATCAAGGAACTTTGGTCTTGGTGTGTCTTGGTTAAGGGTCATAGGTCTTGGAATTCGTCAATTGAAGATTTTATAAGAAGAATTCTTGTGGGTTTTCCTCTTGAGTGGAAGGTTTTGGCCTGGTTGATCGCCTATATCTTGTGTCCTCTTGTCTCACATTCTTTATGGTTTGGTAGTTGTTTGATGAAAATAACACAATAATAATTAAAGTGAAAAAGAATCTAATCAAGATAACCAAAAACACATCACAAGCAGTTTTCAAAGTAAGAGAAATCACATAATCTGGCTGCGCTAGATTTCTCAACACTTATTAGTGCAAGATTGGAACTTATTGGGGTCACATAAGACAATATGTTAGTGTTCTTCTCATAAAATCAAATTGAATAATCACCAACTTATTTAGCAACCCAAGATTCAAATGGCATTAGCTGAAATGAAATTAAAATTAGCAATAGAGAACATTTATAACAACAGTAAGCTAACAGTGAGTAATTCTTATGCCAAAGTGTCGAGACAGTCCCAAATTACTTATCTCTTTCTCTTTGTTTAAATGAGAAGACTTCATATAAATGCAAACAGTGAGGAATGCTTATGAATGCAAGAGGGAAATGAAAATGATGGCAGCTAATGAGAGATTAGAAGGCAGTCCAAACCAATCACTTTGCAATCGGTAAATGTACCGTATGCAAAGGAAACAAGAGATAAATGCTAGATAAGGCTCATAAACTTTTTATGATGCCACTGCTATGTTATAATCAGACCTTGTGATGCTTCTTTTAGATAGTGAACTGTCACCAAAACTTCATGAAATAAACCAAACAAATGATAACCCAAGAATGTAAATTGATTTATTAATTGAACTTAGTCTATTCATTAATGAATTTAGAGCATTCAAATGATATATTTTACCACTGTTATGAGGTGGTTATCTTTCTATGAAAAAGTGAGGTTGATGAGGGTTCAGAAGTCAATAAATTAGGCTCTAGGCCTAGAAGAAGACTAGGCCACTTGCCCAAATTTTTCTCAATAGTTAGGATACCTGCAAAATTGTTTTTGACCAAATTCTCTGCAAAACACACCAAGCATTAGAATAAAATCAAATCAGAAATGAGAGGAGGCAAAGGAGGGCTAGGAAGAAGGCTGGAAGAGAGGCAGAAAGGTCAGTTGGAGGCTTGTGGCTAGGCCAGAAGGCCAAGGAAACCTCACGACAAGGGGGAAAAAGGGCCTTAGAGGCCGCAGCAAGCCCTCTGAAGGCTGCAAGCAAGGGGAGAAAAGGCCTTCTAGGTCTGGAATCAAGGAAAAAGTGTTGATTTCTGGTAGCATTGGATGTGCTCTAACTCTCAAAATTTGCGGGAAGTTTAAGCATATGTTAAAGAACTAAATCGTTTTTGAGGAAATTCATAGATAATGTTTTATGAAAATAATTAATTATTTTTAATGGGACCCTAGAAGTCTAAACGTAGGAAATTAAAATAATTAAAGGAAATTGATAAATAAGTGTGAAGATCTTCTGAAGAAGAACATATCAATTCAACATTAATTTTAGTTGTTGAAGACTCAATGAGAAGATTATAAGGACTTGATGGATCATTTGGAAAGGAAATCGAGACGGAGAAAGAATCGAGGATCGAAATTTTAGTGAGCGAGTGCTCAAGGAGAAGATCGATCAAGAAGTTACTAGGAGGAGAGAAAGGGGCAAGGATAATTGTTGGTTGGAGATTTTCACGAGCCGGGAATACCTGCCCTTGAGAAGACGAGAAGCGATTACGTAGAGAGGCAATGTAGCCGGCCCTACGCGGGCTGCGAGAGAGCGTGCACAACCTTGAGAGATTAGTGATTTAGTTGAGGATCGATTAGATCTGAGTATGGGAGGAGAGCCGGGGTGTGAGACCGGGAAGGGCTAGAAGTTCGTCCGGCGGCGGAGAAGAGACATCTAATAGAGTTGACATAATCCCCATGAAGAGCAACGTAGAGAGGCGCGCGAGAGCGTAGGGCTCATCGGCTTAGAGTTTGGCCCAACGTTGCATGAAGTGGGAGACGAAGCGAGGACGTTTTTGGAAATGAGGACGTGGAACGTCATTTTCCAAAATTTGGGAAATGACGTTCCAGGCTTTAGTATATATATATATATATATTTTTTTAATATTTTTGCATTTATATTCAAACAACAATCCCAAATACCATATTAGTTGTAGAAGACATGAAAACATGCATATTCTTACATAAATCAAGATATATATGACCTCCATGATTCCTTTGTACATCAATAATTAATTATTTGAGCATCATAAATCTAGAATCTAGATTCTAGATCCCTGTAATTACAAACATACATCAAATAATTAAGCATGAATCATGATAAAACATTTAAGCATACTATAAAACATAACACATTTAAGCATACTATAAAACATAAATGATAAACATAAAGATTAAAAAGTTAAACATTTCTTTATTAAGTTTAAAACATTTAAGCATACTATAAATTTTAAAACGAGAAAACATTTAAAAATTAAGCATACTATAAATTTTTAAAACATAAAACATTTAAAAATTAAGCATACTACTCACCATAAAACATATTATAAGTGAGCTTAGCTGTCAACATTAGTCACATGTCCAAAATTCAAATAATAATGTTTACAAAATAGGCCACTTGGCCCACCACCAACACAAAAAAGTTCAAATTCACAACAATCCTACAAGTCTAATGATAATCTATGATAAACGGTGATGTACTTGCTTGTGAACCATGAAAATATCTACTCATCTCTCCTCCTTCCACCACGAAGAGTATGTGATGGTGCGCCTCCACGTGGTGGCAATGAAGAAGATGGTGGGCTGTGAAGCCGTGGCAATGGCACTATAGTTGATGAAAGCCAAACCCCTGCTGTTGGTGTTGAACCATGGGACCTAGGAACCAGGGCACTAGTGGGGGGTATGGCATGTCAGCTCGATCATCATCATCATGGATAAAGGCATCCTCCTAATTTGCTCTAATGTAACCTCCATCCTCCAAATTTCTCTCCTCTGGATGCTTGTCCCAAACAATAGGTCTTTGTTGCTCTTTGCATCATCACGGTAATGGGACAACAATCTCAAGTTGTAATGAACATAAACCAAACTCCGCAGTCTAAACTCAACTTTGTTCCTTTTAACTTAACTTGTGGATGAAGAATAAGAGCTCCAACACCTCTACTGCAGAAGAAGTGTTTACCACTGTGATAGCACCCGCAATGCCAATTTACGGCAGAAGTGGAGTAACGCATCGCCATGCATAACACACCACTCAATAGAAGAAAAAACTCTCTCGATCTCTAATAACATGCATGCTCCCAAATGGACCGGTGGAAAGTGTATGCGCTCCATTGTTTCCATACCAAGTGTGCCTCATCCTCATTGGGACTAATTTATCAGTCTCAAGCATATATTTTTGTAGGACCTACGGATCTGGGTGTGGTTTTCTCTACTCACCCCCCGAGGTCTTTGTTGTAGCTCATGATGGACTATAATATTTGGGTGTCCCATTACTGTATGCTAATGCTTGCAATGGAATATTTAGCATATCCCATCACTTTACCACCTCTGCTGCAGAATCTCTTGTACAGGTGGTATCTCTAGGCTCAACAATGTCTTTAATCTACCCCAACATATTTATCCATTTGCTCTTACCTCCCCAATTATTGGCTTATCTAAATCGCCAAACTTGATCATGTAATAAATTGGTTTGGTGAATTGCAAAAACTATATTTAACTTGTGACCAAAATAACATGTCAAGAATAGTGTCCTTTGCTGCATTAGCACCATCTCCCATCGTGTTAATCTCCTCCCATGATTAATCGGTGACCATATTAGTTAGAGCTTGTCTCACCTTCACTAACCGCCTAAAGGTGAGGTAATAACTTACCAAATTTGGTTTGCAAATTTAAGCAAGCGCAACTTAGGTAAATTCTACTTAAAGTAGTTTACCCTTGTATGCCCCGTATTCGTTAATGAGCTTCTTCCCTCTCTTGTAAAAGAAGCTCATTAATCCACCCACATTCTTTATGCTTCACAATATCATGCATCAAAAGGTTCAATGTGTGCATAAGCACCCGGACCAAAATATGTGTGGATAAGTATGCTCAATAATTTTTACACCTTGCTCCCTTACAATTTGCTGCATTACTCCTTGATCACTTGAACCACTTTGCTAGGACCAACATCTACGATTGATTGCAATAGGAGATACTGCAATGTTTTGAGAAGTTGCACTAACGAGAGGAGGAATCATGACATGCAATAAACATCTTGCACAGAGTAGTAGAAACACCAAGAACATTTATCAAATGTTGGTTTCTAATATTTGTCCACCCATACGATACAATGGATACCCCACTATCCACCCACTCATTTGTAAAAAACGTGTATCGAAACTGTAGACCTTTCCTTTTCTCTTTCTAATAACCTTTGTTCTAGCTTTCTCATAGTTGGGGGGACTTGTATCCTTTGGTGCTTCATTGATGCCCTTTACCATTCATGCCAATAGGGAGAGCGAAGCACATTGAATGGTACACGCAAGCACAAAGAAATCGGACTATCTTTTCCATCCACATCATCCCTCTTGACAACATTAAGAAATCTGCTATTGTTTTTACCTCGAACTTGCATTACCATGAGCGAGATGAGCTGCAAATTTAGAGGTTGCACTTGATTCAGATTGAGTTTTTTGTTTTTTATTTTTTTGTTGTGTAGCCTCCTCTATTTGGATGTATTTTCTTCTTTGTTGTTGAAACCTTTGGGCAAATTGCTATCCCCACAACACCCTTTTTTCATCAACGTCCATCACCCCACAAAGATGCCTCCTCACATGGGTATATGAACCGCTATATGGTTTTCCTCCATGACAACCAAAGGCTTACAAAACTTGTAGCTTCCACCACCTTTTCCCCCTTCAAGTTTGGTCACATAGTTCCCTAGGGGTGTCAGTCACAACTTTCCCATCTTGTGATTCAATGTTTTCATCATCATCTTCTCTTCAAAGCCTTCCTCCTCATCATACATTGGGTCACTCATATGGTAACCCACTTTCCTCTTCTTCTTCATGTTCCCCTCTTCTATTTCTACTCCCCCTTACCATCATCAAAACCAAGAGGGGAATGATACATAGAACCCAAAGCATATACTTTGAGTATGAATATAGATGGGGGACAACCTGCAAATAAATGTACAAGAAGAAAGAATGGAAAAGTGTGGGAGACGGAGGAGAGAAAATACAAAAAACAATGACAAAAAAAAATGAGAGAGTTTGGGGTTTGCACTTACCTCTTTAGATCTTGTAGATGGAAGCCTTTTTTTACTCCTCCAAGCTCCTCCTCCTTCACTCCTCCAAGCTTTCCTCAACTCTCTCTTCTCCAAGCTCTCTTCTCCTCTCTTTCTCTTCTCTTCTCCAAGCTCTCCAAAAACACAAGTGAGCAAATAAGAGGAAGAATAGAGCTTATAATCTTTTCATTTAATTCCTAACCCAAGGCTAACTCACTAACTAACCAAGCTAGCATTAAAAAAAAAAAAAAAAACGCAATTTTGAAGTCCGCTAACTGGATCCGTACGCCGTGGTACAGAACCGTTCGCGATCCGTACGGATCCGTTCCGGAATCGCGGCGGTTCCGTTCCGGAATCGCGGCGGTTCCGTTCCGGAATCGCGGCGGTTCCGTTCCGGAATCGCGGCGGTTCCGTACAACGATCCGTCGTACGATCCGCGGCTCTGGATAACCAGGAAACGCAAATTTTTTTGGGATCCGCATTTCTGAAAATCGGATCCGCGGTTCCAGGTACGGATCTCGTACGAATCCGTACGGGACGCGGTTCGGGCCTTAGAGCCGGGGGGGGGGGGACGTTTCCTGCAACATTGGTTTGGCCAGTTCAACTTTCCAGTTTCAGTGTGAGGTAACCTCACCGCTCATTGTCGATCAGATTCTCTATGTGGATGGATAAAAAAGGCACTGATTGTGTTAAATTACTACATAATCTATAAACCCTCCGCTATTGCATCGGTTTTTCTGCATTGGTTTTTTCGGGGACATTGGTCAAAAGTAATGAGTATCATGTGTCTGTATTTATTCTTGCTCAAATATTGTTTTAGCACTTATTTATTTTGCGGTTAATTTTTGAGCATTTTGTAGTGTATGAGTTTTCGATATTTACCCAAGAACACAAAAAATTTGTTCAAGATTAACAAATGAAGAAATTCTCATCGGTTACTCTAGGTAGGATTCCGGATCTAAGAATTTTCACCGTGCCAGAGCTTTTAACAAATGTTCCAGGATCGAAGAGGAGATTTAGTAGATCCCGATGTGAAGAGAAAGTTGAGGGGATCAAGAAATTTAACGTAAGCGATGGATCAATCACATTGATTGCTTGATCCAAGGCCCCAGAGGGCTAGATGGATAATCTATACGGGTAGTAGACAAAGAGGTAGGATTTTCCGGTTGCGTTTGTCAGAGCGGGGAGAACAACGTAAGCAGATTCAACACAAATCAACAAAGTTGGTGGGACACGGTTTCTATGTAGCAGTGATTCTTCGGTGTAGAAAACGTTAAGAGAGTAGCGAAGACACGTTTGAGGGTACTACTGTAGGAATTCCCTAGCGAGGAATTCATTCTCGATAGCTAAGCAAACGATGATGAGTGGCGGATCTACCCTCTCCGGCGGTGAGTGTGTAGGCCGAATTCGAAAGCTGACTACGTAGAGGAGAGAGAGGGAGCTAGTTCGACATTTTTTTCTTTTCTTTAGTTGTGAAATGACAACAAAGTGAAATTTGAAGATCAATATCGGTTGGAGAACTCTAACTATGTCACATCTAGCAGGTTGAGATTAGATGCCTATTAGATGAACATGATCTCAAAGCTTTCATTGATGGTGTGGTAGGCCACGTACTAGTGAGGCATAAAATCCTCAAAAATATAGAAAGATATGGCAAAAGGCAAACGTTTGATCCTTGACGGAGTGAGGATATATTTATATCCACATCGCCAACAAAGTGACAACTAGAGATGTGGCGAGGCCTTGGAGAGGCTATATCGGGGATCTTACGACGAAAATGTTCTTGGAGGAAAAAAAAAAACTGGTTCTACTAGGATGCGAAGGGCTGAAAGCGCATTGATCCGTTCTATCTAGACTTTGAAGGCAAGGTAATTGCTTTGTTGTAGGATCGAGCGCCTCGGTCTGCAAGATGGTGAGTTGCTCTGAACTGAATTTTAGATGGTGGTAGGTCTTCGTCTAGAGCATCTGAGCGGAAAGAAGCCTGTGGGATTGGGCAACGATGTGGGCTTCTCTTCGCGGGAAGAGATGAGGCGAGACATGTCCGTGTAAACTTGGAAGAAACAAACAACAGTGATTGAACCCATGGAAGGAGGTAGCCACTTGCAGCCAAAGGGACGATGGGAGCGAGCGAACGTGGGAAGGACATCTTAAGATCAGAAGTTAGCCTTAGGTGTGGCGAAAATGGACATTCGCCTCTGATATACCCTCTCAAGAAGAAGAACAAGATGAGAAAGGCTATGATCATGAGTACATGACCACCCAGATCAAAGAAAGGGACTGCTACGATTGCCCTTATATCTCTAGGGAGGTGGGAGTGATTGGAGTTGTGGTTCAACAAAGCTGTGATTGGGCAAGGTCCTTGAGGAGTCCACCTCTGGGATCATCACCTTGCTATAGGAGCCCAAATGAAGTAAGCGAGGATGGACGAATTTCAATTGGTGCAAAGGAGTGCGAAGTGATAGCGTAGTGGCTAGAGAGTGCTAGGGCGAAGGCAATGCGAGCGAGTTGGCAACAATGCGGGGAGTTAACGACAACGGAGGCTTCGGAGGTCGGCGCGGAGAGACGCGCGCAATCAAACTGTTACCCAAGATGCATCCTTGAACACTTAGTTGAGAACTTGGATGTTTTGTTTGTGGCCAAAGTTGCGGTGCGTGCTTGATGGCAGGTTAGGAGTAGTATGCGAGGGTCGGCAGCAACATAGATAGGCAATCGCAGTGTTCAGTGAACATGATGTCTTTATCATCAACGGAGAGTGTTATGGAGATGGAAATGATAGCAGTGGATGTGTGCTAGAGCACATTCCTCGCTAAGAGGAGTTGATTTCCGGTAATGTCGAATGTGCTCCAAGTCTCAAAATTTATGGGGGAGGCTTGAGCACATGTATTCCAAGAGGCAAAAAAAAACGGTTGGAAATTCCTGAGATCATGTTTTGTAGTATTAATTATTTTTGACGGGACTATCCTTAAACTTGAAATTTAAATAATTAAAAGATATTAATTAAAACATAGTGTGAATCATCCTGGGGTTTGGATGAACGGTGGTCGGTACTGCTTCATTAGAGCACTCCTTGATGTGAAGTCATCGGTTCAATTCCTTACCCACGATCGGGGGTGATGTATTTGGACATGATGATGAAGATGTAGTCTACCCAACTTACGAGAGAAAAAAACAGATGCAGATCTTCTAGAGAAGATGAAGATCAAGTCAATTCAGTCTTAAATGATTGATTAACGATTTAATCTCGATTATTTGAAGACTCAAAAAATAGATTATAAGGACTTGATGGATCATTGGAAAATCAAGAGGGAGAAATAATCTGAGGTCCGTTCTTTGGTAAGCGGTGCTCGAGAAGATCGGTCGGGATTCTTGCGAGAGAGGGCGGGGGGACATTCCGGTTGGGGGTGCTACTGAGGCAGAACCTAACGAGAGAGAACGGGGAAATATGCGGAAGAGCGGCCTGTGACTGTCTACAGAACTGCCCAAAGCAGCACAGCAACAGGAGATCCGTGATTCAACTAAGGATCAATCAGATCCTAGTGCCAAAGTGAGGTGTGAGGCCCGGAAGGGGCAGTGGCTAGCAAGTCCGTGTCTGAGAGGTGATGCGGTCCCCATGAGTGTCGCGGTACTGAAATGTATGGAGCTCATGACTAAAGGAGTTTGGCAGTTCAACTTTCCGGTGTCAATGTGAGGTAACCTCTAGCTCTTTGTCAGTCGGATCTTTGCTGGATGGCCAGCAGGCATCCCAGTTATTGGAGATAGGCTGCATAATATCAACCTCATTTGCTATAGATTTTCCCCATTGTGTTTTAAGGATGTGGGTCCCAAAAACGCGGTGTCATGTGTCTATGATTTATTCTTGCTGGATATTGTTTCAACACTTATTTATTTTTGCGATTAATTTGTGAAGGCTTCATAGTCATATTAGTTTTACAGTATTTAAGTGATAGGTAAATAATGTTCAAGAATAACAAATAGAAGAATTATCCAATAATAGGTTATTTATGGCTGAGTTTCGGATCTAGGAATTTTCTGAGCCCTAAGGGAGCTTGTGGCAAAAGCTAGAGGGAGGGGGGCCGGGGAGGAATGCTGAGATAAGCGAGAAGGAGGAGGATGCATGGGAGAAACACGGCAGAGGGAGAGGGAGGCATCAAAATTGAGATGCAAGAGGAAGAGGGCTAAAGGGGAAGCTGAAAAGTACGACAAGGGGTAAGAGGTAGGTTCAGGCCGTTAGAGGCTTGTGACTCTCCTCAAGGGTAGACGACACGAGATCTAAGGCCAATCTGGGTTGGCTCAACTAAGGAGGGAAGGAGGGTTAAATGGGTAAACTAGGCCTAGGAAGCCCCAAAAATATTCAAACCTCTGCCAAAAGTCCTGTTTTGCTTGAGACTTCCAAAATTTGCCACAAGCTTTCATTGAGTAACGACTTCTCCTTGGGCTTGGCGTTGAGCTTGGAGGAGAAACAAATGGTTGATATTGCTTTCTGAGCTTAGATCCCACCTCTAGAAACCTCATGAAAATATTCCCAAGGCTGACAGCAAGACAACTTCAAAATCTTGAGGATTAGCTTGAAGCTCATATAATGTGAAAATGAAAAAACCCAAAGCCCCAATATATACAAAAATCTAAAGCCAGCCCTAAACCCCAAATAGTTGCAAAACAAGGGTTAGAAAAGTGATTTTACAAAAAAAATTGTCTACCAAAAATAATTTACCTGGTATATACCAAATATACGTACTTTGAAGAAATATTTTGAAAATAATTTTTTGAATGATGAATAATAATAATATATGAGATGTGTTTTATGAAGTTATGGTATTTCCACCCTTAGCAGTAAACCCTTAGAAAATACCTAGAGAGCCCAAATAAGTCGGCTTTCTCCTCCAAAGTGCGAACTTGGAGCCCGGAGGCAGTGCTGCCAAACTCTATATATATTTCTTCGAGCCAAACTTGTTGAATGTGTGATGGAATCTCACGATGAACCCAATATCACCAGCCTAATCAATGCTTATCACCATCTAATGAATAAATAAGCTTATAAAATTTTAAGCACAATATAGGAAAATCTTTCCAGTAAGTAAATATATCTTCTTTGAGAAAATCTTGCAGTGCGGACCTCGAGGCCTCGGAAGTAATCGCTGATCCCTGGGTCACTCCATCTCGAACTCGGATCTGAAATGCCCTCTTATGCGATGAATGAGAGGTCAACACTTGTCATACAACATCAGAATGAAAGTCTTTTCTCTATCAACCTTGAGTAAGTTGGGATCAACATGAGAAGCTATCTATGCTCTTGTGCTAAGCCTTGGGTGCTAGCCAACACCAAACATGGAGTGTCTGGAGCTGGACTTTGAAACCCGAGTTTGCTCTGCATACACTTCTTAGTTTGTAAAATGTGCACATAAAGGCGGTCTCATCCATCGATGAACAACATATGGCGACAGGGTAATAATAGATCCTGGTGCAATCATAATCAATGCCTTTATGAAGAAGTCTGAACAACACATCTTGCCTTGTACTTTTCCTCGGATCCATGCTTGTTCTTATATCGGTGACAACCAGCGCTTTGACCTGTGATACGGGGACCATATCCAACCATCATCCTTCATAATGGACTCGTACTCTTAGTGTATCGCATCACTGAGACAAGTCTTCTGATTTCTGTAATGCCTCACAGCATCTAGATACCTGCGCGTGACTATATGGCTTCACTTTCAAAATTTTCCCCTTAAAGCCATAAGTCTTTGAGCCATGAGGGTCTTCTTTCTTTTAGCAATGATATTAGCTCAAGAGCATATACGGTTAGTCTCCTCTAGAACAACTCTCTTGGGAGAGAAAAAATCTAAGGGACATCCTAGAACACCAACTCTGAAGAGGTTGCTTTTTCTTGGTGAATCTTATTCTCATATTCAAGAAGCCATACAAGAATCATAGCCATCATGCTGCTTGTCATATATGCATGCATATATCATATCTTGTCATACATCTTGACATGTGCATATACATCATTTTTTCCAAAACACGAGGCTTTGTGACCACGGTTAAAATACCAGCGGTTCAAAGACTCCAAAAGCATGACATCCCAAGGCTCCAAAAATTGAGCCCCCACGAAGATATAACGAAATCCTTTGAAACAACTATACAATGATGTGACTTAACTCCTGATCATATTATGTACTACTAGTGTTGCTTGCAGTACTGGACTTCTCCAGAGTAGTCTTAGAAGATCACAATCCTTCTGATGTTAGTGCAGTGATCAAGATAACGGAGATCTGATTTTTGTTCTGGATCGGTTATGATGTCTAGATGATTTACATTCCCAAGGTTCAAGCTTTTGCGAGATCCTGGCTTCCTTCTTCTGCAATGCAAATCACCATTGCTGATGCTCACAAATTCGGGCTCTACCAAAGTACCTTATGCCTTAATCCGAATCTTGGTTGCCTTTGAAGATGCGACGGATTTGGTGAGCGTGAAGTCGGAGCCCTTACGGCAATCACAGGCCACAACAATTCATGCCTAGATCACAGAGGGTATTAATTCATATATGGCTACGTAGCAATGACAATCTCGTATGATAAAAGGAGTAACCGACCCCAAGCTTACATCCAAAAGACACAAGAAAATTTTAGTCCCATCCCACGAGGAAACTCGACCTTGAAATGCTAGAAGGTGGGTCTCTCTATAAAAATTTAACCATTACAAACCTGAGTCCTTTAGAAGCAGAACTAGTAATAGTAATGAACTTTAGAACTTATAATCACCTTCGAGAAATCATCTCGGGAGTTGCAAATAATTACGTAGAGATGTATGTTCCATGGTTTCAGAGAATTCCGTTCTTACAGAATGGAGATTGATTACTCTTCAAATCAAAACTCAACACCATTACGTTCAAGCTCGACGTGTGTTTCTTTCAAAAGAACTTTGTAGGAAATATTTTCATGAAACAAAATTAAACCATGGCCTTCGTTTTTGTTACGGCGTGCAAGAAATTATGCAAATTATAATGCCTCTTTCAAACGACCTTCTCGGCTTGTGTGAGCCAATGACGGAGTGCTTCCATGCCATACGTTTTGATATTTGAATCCATTTTATGCATTGAGAAGATTGGTAGCTAACGATAATGATCTACAACAACTTGTAAAATAGAGCGTGGTATTTTAGATTATGAAAGCAAATGGATCTAGGTTGGAATGAACAAGTATAACTGTGCATTTTTGACTTATTTTCGGGTGTCTCTGTCGAAGTGCTGCTCCTCTATGGCGAGTAATTACTAGTTCTAGGAAGTTAAACATATAGTTTCTTTACTTTTAAGATTCAGTACAAAATCATAGATTGAATAATGGACGAGACGACGAACTTTTGTTTCGGTGTATTAGAACATTTGTATTGATCAGATCTAGCATTGTTGGGTATTTATTCGATAGGTATGGCGTGTCTATGCCAATTTTCAGCAATTGACTTCTCAACCGGCACTTAGATATGTAGGAGAACTCGGTCCTACCGAGATGTCGACCAAGGTGCTTTTGCTAAGTTTTCTTAATCTCTTCAAATATTTAGTAATGGTAATTGCGAATTTTAAAACATTGACTGCATGGAATTTATGCCTTGGTCTAATGCCTATGTATGGAAGGTCAGATTATTTCACAGCTCACTTCCACTGGTTATCCCTCGGTCGCCGTTAGTCTTTGTTGCGAGACTGGATCGAGAACTTCGGACGATATGTGACCCATTGTAAAATTTGCTACGGGAGTCGAAGCTTGGTCGATGGTTATCTCCATGAAAGTTCACCCGCGCATGCGCGACCTCGATATTTGCACTACATGAAGCATCGTATGAACGTCCTTGTGGTCATCAGTTTTCCATTGCCATTCCACTAGTTGATTCCCTAAAACGAGATGAAATTCTATAGATGTGATTGAAATTTGAGGAAGTAGCCATAATTTGTGGAATTTGACTTTGAGAAGACACCATGACTGAGACTCTCTTTAACTTCAACTTGCTTGAAGTACTCCCATTGTCTTTTAATTATTTTAGTGAGGACCTTCGGTGGGCGGTCATACCATAACCTTCCTACGATGGATGACCCCCACCTTTATTTTATACATATCCAAACTTCCATCCTTCTGGCACTTCCCTTTCTTATTCAACAATGTGAAGAGTATTTTGGCCCAGTACAGTTGGGGCACATGTTGTTACTAGGTACATGACCTCTAAGACTCTGGATGCATACTGCTAACTCTTCTGTTGTATCATGACATATACTATAAAATTGCATGCTAAGTGCATCTTTGTCACTAATAATGTGGTATAACTGCGGCCTACCACATTTTCAACTAACCACAGAATGGCTGTAATAAACCCATGATAACCCATATCTGTTTATGGATACGGTTAGGCATTGTCTTCTCCTAGATACGATATATAGTAATTTAAGACATGTTCTGTCACCATTTCAGTTAAGACTGCAATCATGACAGATAGAACCATCAATCAATCGATGGAAAACAAGCCAACAAGAAGAAGAATGATGAATTATGACGATCAGCAGATACTTCAACTTGACAAAGTCTCCAATAGGTCATTAAATGGCGTGTCAAAAGCCTAGGCACATACATCAAGAAGCCTAATTACGTCACAGAAAACTACTACCCCAGTTACTAAGAGAGAGATAATTTCATACACACAATGCGTGTGTAATGATCCTCAAAGCTCTCCTATTTATAATCATCTGTTAGAGTGTCATGTTTATCCTTTAGGACATTTAGAATACTGTTATGTTCAGTCCGACCTAGCACCAAAGTGGAATAATTCCAAACTCTGTTTGCTCATCACGATCGAGATGATATTTAGATCAATCTTACACCTCTCTCCGAAAGAATCCAATAAAAATATTAGGATGTCATTTTGATGAGCTGGCTTAGGAAGTTGAACTAGTTACCCCAAAATTAACAATTACTCTGCAATGTTCTCGGCTAGCACTCTAAATCCTCAACAAAAGTTGGTCCCAAGTCTCTGGAAAACCCAACAAGTATCACAACTAGATCCCACAAGAAAGTGGCTGTACCCTCTTGACCTTCCCAGAGCATTTGTTGTAATAATCCCATGAAATGCAGAAAGCACCAGAACAACTCCCAAATGGTATGAGATCTCCTCATAGGTTGGCACTCAGAAGTCCACTGAAGGTAGGTAGATTCTCACATGAAAATCTGCGTGCTGGGTGATAACCTTACTGGAACTTGGATCACTGCTTCTCAAGCGTGCTGATGGTTTAATTCTCAAAAGGTTCAAAGCGCTAAAACAGGTACATCTCCTCCTATTTATCCTTGATCTCCCCTTTCTCCATGAGTCTATGCATAAAACCTCCTCTTGACTTTCTCCCTCCAAAGAGATCTGCAATTGTTCCAAAGAATTGTATTCCCCTTTGGGGCTTCTACTTGTGACTTCGATTTCCTCTCTTCTCCTATGCAGGGCCTTCCTTAGCCAATTTAATCAGCGCTGGTCCACCTACTTGACTTCTCCTAAGTTAAGCACCCAAAATATCAAAGTGACATAACTTAGACAAAATTGCAAAATTGGTGTGAATCTTGGGTGAAATTAATTAGGACATCACGGTCACTCCCCTCCCCAAATGTTTACTTGTCCCCAAGTAAGCATGTGCGGAGTGCTATAGAATATGCTCCCCTTCCCATGTGGCATCCTCATCAGGTAAATTTCTCCATGGACCCAAATACTCTCATTAATCTTGCTCTGCAATCTTCTCACAGTACCAAAATGGCATGGACTCAGAACCAAATGCCCTCATCTCATCAATGGGGTTAATTCCATAGCTCTTTTGTCATAGTCTGGCCCTTCTTGGGGCATGAAACATGAAAGACATTGTGTGCCCTTGCTTCAGTAAACTCTAGCTCATATGCCACCTCTCCAATCCTCCTAGTCTCCTTGTAGGGCCCATAGAAACATGGTTGTAACTTCTCGGCCCACATGCATTTGTAGCGTATTTGCTTGTATAGTTGGATACACAAAAACGGTCCCTAAAATGTCTCTTTACTCTCTTGTGCTGTTAGCGTACACTTTTTACTTTGGTGCCAGGTGGTACGCAGTTTTCCTTGGGAGTGCGGGAATAACTGGCTCTTCTGAATCAATATTTTTCCCTTGAGATCTAATACAAAAAACACGGTCAGCAAAAGATAAAGCATCATATCCATATAAAGCACCATAAAGGGTGACATACCAATAGACATGTGGTAGGTAGTGTTGTAATACTCCCTAGGTGCAACCATCTCATCTAGGTCCATTACGCAACTATCCGGATAAAATTGAAATACGTTTTAGGAAATTCCACTTAGAAATAGTTTTATTAAAATAATTAGTATTTTTAATGGATGCCTAAGCTTAAACTTAGGAAATTAAAATAATTAAGGAGTATTAATAAAACTAGGTGTGAATCTTAGAAAAAAACGATCGAGTCAAGATGATACGAGCCATTGATTAGGAAATTAATACGGGCGGGTTGAATGTTCAACGAAGATTATAAGAAGAGGCTTGATGGGCACTTGGAAGAGACATTGATTTGGATATCAAGGAATCGATTTCTCCAAAACCGGTGTGGCGATTTATGAAGAAGTGATTAGAGTTTTCTTGCCGAGTGAGGGGTAGAATGGTTGTGGTGTAAGTTTCTAATCCGGTGAATACATTGTAGGAGGAGGTAGAGAGGTGTAGAAGAGCGCATAGCCACGCTAGGCGGAGTGTAGATCCATGCGAACGCTTCTGGAAGCCGAGCAAGTCGAAGATTTCTAGGAAGCGATTGAGATCCGGTACCGGAGAAGTTGGGGTGTGAGGCAAGGGAGGTCGAGAGGATCAAGTTTCCGGCCAACAAAAGATCAACCGGAAGGTGTGACGTAGTCCTTACTGCATGATGACACAATATTTGCATAGGTGTGATGTAGAGTTGCGTAGAGGCTATATGAGAGGTCTACATCTTCAGGTCAAATTAGTACCGGATCTTCCTATACCGGTCGCAAGGTTATCTCACTAACTTTCTCGCCAAGTATATTCTTTGTATTGAATAACTTGATAGGGAATCAAGATTATATTGAGAAACTACGCATAATAATACAAACCCTCGATTCTTTATATAGGTTTTTCTGCATTGGGTTTTTTCCGGAGGACATTGTCCAAAATTTAGCAATTGTCAAATGTGTGTGTTTATTTCTTTTCTGTGTTATATATTTGTTTTAGCGAGTATTTTGTTGTGTAGAGAGCGCAATGTGGTGGATTTTTATTTACGCCAAACCGTAAATAATTTTGTTCGGTTATATAACAAAATAGAAAACTTAACCGATTCTTTGTAGAAGGATTCCAATGATGAAATTTTCACATGGTATTAGGAAACGGTGAAGCGAGAAGAGCTGAGCGAGCCGAAGAGGGCTCGAAGAGCTACGTAGGCGGCGAGATCGAATCCCCGAGAGGCTTGGGTCAGGTGCAGGGGAGGGCAAGATTACCGAAGGAGAAAAATATCTCCCCGAAAGGAACGGAGAGGAAGATTTTCCGGATCGAGATTTGTCGACGACGAGAGGGAGTAGTGTGTCGCCGACTTGACCGGAAGCCGAGATCTTCAACTTAGACGTAGATTTTGCGGCGATTGCTAGTGCAAAAAAGTGTAGAATAGAAAAAGAAAGAGCACAACGGGGAATTCGACCTTAGAGAATTTCTTTCCCAGTTTTCTAATTTCCCACGAGAAGCAATAGTAGCCAAGAGAAGTTTTGCTCACTCTAGCAAGGGGTACGTAAAGCAGAGTCGGCCCATTTCGCATAAAGGGTTAGGCAACGGACTTTGACATTGTTGGGGGCGTGATGGCAACCAATCGGGCTAAGAGATCGGGGGATCCCGATTGGAGGGTGCCTCCAACTATG
The DNA here is from genome assembly GCA_034641835.2 of Pinus albicaulis. NCBI lineage: Eukaryota > Viridiplantae > Streptophyta > Pinopsida > Pinales > Pinaceae > Pinus > Pinus albicaulis. Next base: position 323,284,728 of record CM076572.1, read on the forward strand.
TGATACGGAAGGCAAGGATCTCCTTCCTTAGATAGGCACGATCTCAAAGCCTTTATCGATAGTAATGGTAAGTACAGCCACTGCGAATGCAGGTCAGATTTGAAAGTCTACAAGAAGGATATAGTGAAGGCCAGAGGGTGATCTCGATGGAGTTCGAGATCCGCTGTTTTCTCACATATCTAGTAAAGGGGCAACCAAAGAGATGTGGGATGCCTTGGCTCTGTTTGTATCGGGGATCTTCCAAGCGACGAAAGATGTGCTTGGAGAAGATGAGATCACAAGGATGCGGGGAGCACATAAATCCTTTCCTTTCGAAGCTTGGGAAGTTCGACATCGGTTAGTGTTGTGGGTTCAGCGCCTTAGGCTACGGAGATGGTGAAGATTGTACTGAATTCGGTCCTCGAGAAGAATGGAAAGTCTTCGTCTAAGAGTATCCTAGGCGAAAGGTGCTAGATTGGGAAGGATGTGGAAGCTCTTTCTTCAACAAGAAGAAGATGAGGTCGGACTTATTAAAAGTGCAAAGTTTGGATGGCAGCAACGATGGTGGGACGAAGCCCAAGGAGGAAGAGGACAATGCAACCCTTGTCAAAGGGCGGCGGGGAGAAGAGAGGTGGAAGGAGGACGTCTCGAAAATCAAATGTTTCGAGGGTGAGGAGGTGAGATTGGTCACTATACTTACCACACGGTGTGCTCTCAAAAGGAGGACAAGGGGCTTTATGATTAGCGGGCTGCAGGCGGCAGGGATCAAGGAGGGAGGATTTTTTTGCCATGGTGCCCACATACCTGAGGGAGGGTGGGGTGATCTAGTCTTGTAGTTCCCGAAAATAACTCCCGCATATGGGCGGATCCTCGAGGTCCACCTCTTGGATCAATACCTTGCTGCGGAGCCCATATCGAGAGTAGCGGGATGGACCGGTGTTGGTTGGTGCAGGAGGAGTGCCCGAAGTGGCAGGTTGCGGTGTCTAGAGCCGGACGCGGCGGTGTAGTGGGAACGTGCGAGTCGGGAACAACGTAGAGGCTTCAAAGGGTCGGCGTGAGACTAGCAGTCGAACTCCGGTGGCCCGGATGCATCATCATGAACACATTTGGATGGTATTTTGGATGTTTTCTATTGCAACGAAGCAAAGTTGCGGTCACCGGATACCACATTTGGAAACAGCATGTAGAGAGAAACAACACGGATACAGCATTTGCACGAGTAGTTGATGAGCAGGTGGTATGGTTATCAACGTATGAGAGGAGATGAAAATTACGAGTCGGGATGATGCTTCAACAAGTTGCATTACTGAGTACATTCCTCGCTAGAGGGAGTGTTGATTTACGAAGTAGCATCGGATGTGCTCTAAGCTTCAAAATGCGGGGAGGCTAGGACACATGCATCCTCCAAGACCCGAAATCATTTTGGAAGTTCTACGAGAGAACGGTTTATTAAAATAATTAATTATTTTTAATGGATACCTAAGTCTAAACTTAGGAAATTAAAATAATTAAAGGGTATTAATGAAGTGGGTGTGAATCTTTCGAAAAAACAGAGATCGAGTCAAGATGATACCAGGCCAGTAATTAGGAAGGAATTAAATACGGGCCATTGAATGTTCAATGAGAAGATTATAAGAAGAATTTCGATGGGCACTTGGAAGAGACATCGATTTGGAGATCAATAGATCGATTCCTCAAAGAAGCGGCCTTGACGATTCTTGGGAAGTGATCGAAGATTTCTTGCGGTGAGGTAGAGATAGTTTGACGGTGGAATTTTCCTAATCGGTGAATACATTGTAGAGGAGCAAAAGTGTAGAAGAGGTAGAGCGCGACCCTGGCCCCGAGCAGCATAAAGCCGCCTTGAGCAGCGGAAACCCGGTCAGAAGTTTCTTTGAGGGTAAGTTAGATCCAATGCGGGCGGGAGTGGACAGGAGGGTGGAGTATCAAGTTTCTAGCCAACAAAAGATCGGCTAGGAGGTGTGACCACGGAAGTATAGAGAGACTACGCAGAGGTCTCATCTTTAGTCGGATTGAAATCTTAGGATCTTCTAGTACGTGTGAGGTTATCTCGGTAACTTTCTCGCCGATTCTATTCTCTATATCGGGATAATATGGCATCAAAGATTATGTTGAAACTATTTATATATGTATGACTATCTATCTGTACCTTTGATTTTCCACATTGGATTTTTCCATGGACATTGTCCAAAAATATCGGTGTCGAATGTGTGTGTTTATTTCTTTCTTGTAATTTGTATATTTGTTTTTAGTATTATTTTGTATTTTGAAGAGCTATGAGTGTGTTAGTTTCGTTATTTACACATGAAAACAATAAATAATTTTGTTCGGTTATATAACAAAATAGAAGAAACTTAACTAAGTACAATAGAAAGGATTCCAATCGTGGAATTTTCACACAATGCACATCCTCAATGTGCCATCCTTCTTCACGAACAATTGAAGAGCGAAGGGACTAGAGCTAGGCCTAATGTGCCCCAATGCCTGCTTAACTCTGAATAGCTGCTCAATCTCATCCCAATAGGCCTTGGATATCTATATGGGTAGTAATGACCACACACCCCCGGCTCTGGCTCAGCCAATTGTGCTTAAACCCATCGGTGTCCATCCTGGTGGAATGTCTCCAAGCAACTGCTGAGATGCACAGCAGAATGGCCTAGATGTTTGGGTGTGGTGGTTTGAGCTTGCCCCCTTGCATCGGATATGCGAGCTCCATTCCTCCTATATCCCCATGTCTCAAGTATGCCTCCATCCTCTATGCACTAACCTGATCGTAGAGTATGAGTGCATACCTCTCCAACAAAATCATCTTCCCAACTCCAGACCTGTAAACTCCATTTCCAACACGCATTCGGTGGTAACACGCCTAAGAGTATAGCCACTTGCACGCCAAGCACCATTGGTGTATGGGAGGTTAACCACAAAGAAATGTTCGATCATAGAATGGTTTCCCATCACCACTTTCATCTCAAGAATAGCCTTGCTAGTGCACTCCACTGAGTACCGGTCTCTCCAACACCAAGACCAAGAATCCCACAAAGGACTGCGATAACGTATGCTGATCCTCTCCACCATCACAGGCATCTATGAAATTGTGGGTTGTCCCAATTTCGACTATCCTTTATACGGGTTATTACTGCACTATACCTAGATCCTCATAGTAGACACTTGACACTCTCTGAAATGAAGTGATAACTCTGATTGTAGGTAAGAAAGGAGCTCCCCGTAGTGGGGGGGTCACTTGGGCCTCCTCCTCCTATCATTAGTTGTTCATCATCACCCACGCCTATATCCTTCTCTACATCATCATCCAACTTACTATCGGAAAACACCTCTATGAAGTGTGCCTTGCTCTTGAGTACAAGTTGTGCCACAGTGCCCATGGCTCCTGGTAAGTGGCTAAAATTCCTCCTATGAAGGTCTTTCTGGCCTCTTAAGTCAATTTGCCCATGCCCACGATGATATCGACGCAGCAAGTTCTAGTGTCTCTTCCCTTTGTTGGAATGCAGATGCAGTGGGTACACATTGCTGCGGGTCTTGGGAAAAATCACGCAAATCTTGGGCTCTGCCTACGCATCTTGCAAGTGGTGGGCCTTTGGACTCACCGGGCCCCTCGGTGGCTTTTGCTAACCACTACCAAAAATAAGATTCCTAGCCTGCGATAAATACGACACCATCACGATATCCTCAAGTACTCGAGAGATATGTCTCGGCACTACCGATCTACTTGAGCCGCGTCAACTCTTTTGAAGTGCTCCTCACAGGTATCTCTCCTCAAAAGCTCCAACACCCTCTTTGTGAATTCCTCATAGGCGGTAACACACCCATGCCCTATATTTGTCAATCCATGGAACCACCAATCATGGACCTCTCCTTCCAAATGTAAAGTGGAAATCTTGATTGCCGCCACCTCTTTCATCTAGTTAAGTTGGAAATAGACATCTGACTTCTCGGCCACGCCATGAGTACAGAGATTTTGACTGAAGACATCAAAGTTGGAAGGAATAACCTTCCCATTGTAATGCTGCAAATCGGTGCCATGCGTGTCGCCTCCCCCACTCGACTCGTCATTCTAATTGTTACTCTTAAGTTGGAAGAAGTCTTTGAAGGTGATGGCATCTCTAAAATCAACCCCATATAGGTAGTACCCCACAAGGCGTCTCCATCAGGCATGGCTTCCTCCCCTGCCCATCTTTGCCGTCGGACCTCTATGTCAAAAACGTAGGGATAGTCGACACGGGTGGTGTGCTAGAGATGTAAGGCATGTTGTGTGGGTTTGCAACCTAGTGGTGCGAGGTGCCAGACCCTCACCCAAATGGATGTCTCTGGATGCCCTTACCCTTGTTATTCTTGTTGTTCTCTTGTCTCAACTCGTAAATACCCGGATAAATCCTTGATAGCCTTCTGTGAGGCTTTGCAGGAAAATTCCTCCTCTTTACTGACTACATGGTACAGTATCCCCCATATGCAGTTGCTCAACCTCTTGCTCAAGGGTTTCTAGGTCGGGGGTGTCTGTGGTTCCTTTCCTTGCTTGATGCCCTGTTTGTCTCCTATATGTTATATTCCTTATCATGCGGTGTCATAGGGTGAAGGAAGTTCCCCCATAGCCCCAGAGCCAAAGTGTGTTACGATACCCTTGTAATATTCCCTAAGGCAAAATTCATGATGATAAACAAAACAATAATAACATGCAACACAAAGTTTCACATCTAATTAAACACCTATAATTTCTCCAAAAATTAAGCCAAGTTGAGCCATTTTATTATAAATTAGGGAGGTGCAATATAAGCATGGAGAAGATGCACGAGCTTGAAAAACAAGATAGACAGGTCCAAATTGAAGAAAACAAATTCGAATGTTGGAAGTGTCTCCTCCCCAAAGCTCTGTGTGCCTGAAGGGAGTACATTCTTTGGCTAGGAAGAATTTTCTATTTGGCCATCCTCAAGTTCTCAAAAAATTTAGAGAAATTAACTAGACCTCTCCTCAAATAACCCACCAAAACCCGAAAGGTTGGGTCTAGTTTTGACCTTTGAAATTACCCCCAATTTCCATGTGCTCCTCCACTAGCTCGTGTTCGACCCACCTAGAAATGACAACGCCCAAATCTTCCAAAATGATAGCAAAGGATAACCATTCCGCCTTGAGATGCCTCCCACTAGTTCCGGCTCGGTTCAACCCCCAAATACCCTATCCTCTGGTTCCCCACGTATGGCACAAAAAAATAACACACGCAAGCTACAATCACGAAGATGTGTGATACTTACAACATAACTCCCACGAAATGTGCCCGACTAGCCTCCAAATCCTGACAAAGATGGTCCAAGTCACTCTCGGAAAGCCCAACAAAAGTCTTGCTCCAAAACTAGCTCCCACAAAGTGAACCTACGAGCCCATCTTTGTTGTAATAATCCCCATAAATGTAGACAACACCTTGGAACAGCTTCCCCAGAAAAATAGTGTCGTCCTCCTTGGTACAGCCGTGAAGTCCACCAAGGTAGGGTGAGATTCTTGCATGAAAATCTCGTGTGTTGAACAACACTTTTAGACTTGGCTAGTAAGTTCAAGTGTGCTAGGTAAGTTTGATTGTCAAAGGTTTCCAAAACCCCCAAAAATGATGCACCCTCCTGTTATCCTTGAGCTCCCCTTTCTCCATGTGGGCCCTATGCATCGACCTCCTCTTGACTTTCTCACTCCAAAAGTGTGGTGTTCCAAGGGTGCGTAACTTAGATTTTCTCCTCTTCTCCTATGTTGGGGCCTCACTTGGCAGACCCAATCAAGTGGGGTCCTCCTTACTTCTCGTAAGTTAAACTCAAAAGAGAAATATCAAAATTGACATAACTTAGTCAAATTGCAAAATTGGTGTAGTTGTTGGGTGAAATTAATTAGAGGGGACATCCATGGCAAGGTCTAATCCCAACGGTCGAGGAGTTTGCGGGATGCGTGTATAGGCGAAACGGGCATGAAGGTGGTAGTGGTTGGAAAATCGAAGAAGAACAAGGGGTAGACTATCAGTTTATGAATTCGCCACAGTGTATGTTAGGCGGGGAGAGTGGACCCGCGATGACGAAGTGCGGGTTGTTGGAGACGGGGTTCGGTAGATAGAGCGAGCACGAGACCATAGCTACTATAGGAATAATGTCATAGGTTGGAGGGAATTATTTTACAATGTATTAGAGGTGTGGTTAAGTGAGATAGTAGAGAAAGTGAAGGAGTTTGAAGTCGCCGAAAGTTCGCGAGAGAGATAAGGCAGTCCATTTGCTATAAACCTAGTTGTGTCACGGGGGTGTCGGTGACTATAAGAGGATCAAATTGTGACGAGTCAAGCCTTGGTTAAGAAAAACAAGAACTACGACATGCAACAATGCGTGAGGGCAACGTGAGTGGAAGTAGAATTTGAAAGGTTGGTGAGAGTGTCGTGGGCCCTATGGAGGAGAAGACACAATGTAGTGTAACCATCGTGACTAGGGGAGTCGAACCCTCAAGGGAGAGAGGAAGACTATACAAATCAATGCATGAGTAAAGTTTTCGGTTATTTTTTTGGTGGCATCAATTGGTACGAGGTTTGAGGACGGGTTAGATGGGGCCTACAACTTAAGTCCATGGAGAGAAAGGAGAGGATAGTGTTGGTTCTCAGGAGGCTTCATATGGGAGTTTGCAACCACCAGATTATAGCTCCTTGAGGATGCTACAACTACGGTAGCTTATGAGTTGAAGCGTGAGAGACTGGAGAATTTCGTCATGGATAGTGTGAAGGATCATATAATCAATCACATAATGAAAGAAAAGGATAATGCCTTTGATATGTGGATCGCTATGATGAGCTTATATCAAAGTGAAATTTGAAATAGGAAAATGGTGTTGAGGAGAAGTTTAGGAACACAAGATGGCCAAGATCGGTGCTCTTGTGGTGTCATACCTCACAATGGTTTAGAAAGTTTTGGGATGAGCTTGGAGTTGTTTTGGGTCACTTTGTAGATTATAGGCTTTTAGGATAACCTGGCCAGCAGAGTTTATAGGCTTAGGCATCTGAGAATTCTAGTGGAGAACATCTACCGTATTGGAATAGGCTGACAGGATGACTTCACCCGAAGGAGCTTTGGAGAAAACCTTATGCGGAGACAAGAAAAGAGTGGGGATGATGAGAACCTTGCTCTTGCCAATCGGAAATGAGGAGCAAAGGTTCGAAGGCGATGGGGAGTGAGATTCAACCTCACCAGCCGAGGACTTGACTAAGGTCAAGTGCTTTGCACAATCATGATACGGGACAATATACTTATAGTGACTTTGGAGAGGAAGAAAGGGGAAAGGAACATATACGACTGTAGTTGTGTTGACCAAAAGATTGGAGGAGTTTGCCGGGGGAAGTTCGAGATGGAATTCGCACTTGTTTCCTACCTTACGTCGGGCACATTACAAAGTAAGTGCGTGGATGCTAGATAACGAGCCACAAGGCATATGATAGGAGCACAACCCTCGATTTTGAGCTAACCATTCAGAGCTTAGAACTAGGTATGGAAGGTTTTGATGATGATGCCAAACATGTAGTTAAAGGAATTGGAACAATGATATTCCAACTTGAGTTAGGAGGTAGGAATGGAAGTGAAGGATATGTTGTGGGTGTTGAAACTCAAGTGGAGTTTGCTCTCAGTCTCCATGACGGAGAGAAGATGAGATATGTTGCTTTCCCGAGATGGGAAGGTTAGTACAAAGACCAATAGATCTAGCTTTGATGAGAGACATGTCTTAGGAATTAGAAGATCAACATGTGTATGATGCCAAAATTCGACCTATTCAAGCATGGACACAAAGTAGAGGCGATAAAAAAGAATAAGGAGCGAGGGGCAACCCCAAGGGTTGAGCAACTGAAGGGAGTCAACATTTTAGGTTCGGGGAGGGGAGTAGTAGTTGATAAATTCCCCAAATGCATCTGAAGGTATCTTGGTGTGATACGACCTTATAGGATATTCGGGAGCATGAGCCTTCTAGGAACTAGGTCAGGATAGTCAGATTTCAAGGATGTTTTCGGACAGAGGGAAGGAAACGCTCGAATTCATAGGGAGTAGCCAAGACGGTAGATGTAGGATCAAAGACGGTTCCAAGTGGTAAAGTACTTTGCCTTGTTAAGAGGGAGTGTTGATGTTTGTAGCTCGGGTAGGTGCTTGCACGAGCCTAAGACTCTAGGGGTGTAGGAAGTCATGAGATCTCCTTAGAACACTTGCTCTTGTGTGAGCAAGATGCTATTGTAACTTAACCTAAGTTAGACTTAGGAAAAATACATTATTATGTTGGCTTGTTTAGCTAAAGTAAACTTAGGAAAAGTAAATTATTTACTCTAGTGAATATGTTTAATCTCATCCCTTGATGGAAGATAATCTCGGTCATCAATTACTTTCAAGAGTGAGATTATATGTCTATAAAGGAGATAACTTGACCTTCATAAATATACCGGACGGATATAGAAAATGCAATCTTGGAACCGAGATCAGACAATTACATAGAATGCCGGCGAGCCATTTTATTAATCTGAAAGTACATAGAGAGGTACAAGAAAATCGAGAATGAGTGCCTATCCTTGCCCTAGGCAAGTGGAGACCCTCTCGGAAAAATAAGAAATCGTTGCTACGAAGCGCATCCCAGTGGCAGGCAAAGTAGTGCTGGCTGCTGGAATGAGCGAAGCTAGGGGCTGATCCCCTTGCGGAATGAGCCTAAAAATCTCCTGATCACCTATACTCGGCCCCACTCGGACAAACCGAAGCTTGGTAAAACAAATGGACCACCTCCCAGAAATCGCCCCGAAACCCTCTCCTACAAAGCAATACATTGCCTTGAGAACATTTCCGAACTCATGAAATATCTTGGCAAAGAAATTTGGATCTACCCACAAATCCTCCGGATGAGATGACCAACCCTCCAAGAGGTGAAAATAGCACGAAAAATACTGCCGGAGCCCCGCAAAGACCCTACTCATCGGTCTGCGTCCTCCACGGCGGATGCAGATATCTCCTTGGTCTGGCGTATACGAGTCATACAAAGTGAGATCTGCTACTATCTCTCCGAATGCCGTCCCACAAGGCTAGATCTCTTCAACGCTCTTCGGATCTGCTAGATGCGCAATATCTCCTCGGTCTTGCCAACCTCAAAGGGCGGATGCGATGTTATCTCCTCAAATCTGGTGGATCCTTGTCTCCTCGGATCACGATCTCCCAAGGCTGGATCTGGTGCCCTGCCCTCCCGGATGCGCAGCCTCTGAGAACCGAGATCTGCCAATGTGCTAGATCTACACAATCTCTCCAAGTACCGGATCTATCCGCTGTGCACGCGGATCTGCGTCCTTCCTCTTCCTCTGCAGGCAGGCGTCCTCACTCCAAACTAATGCGTCCTTCCTGCTGCTGAAGCTGATTTTTCTGCTAGATGCGCGTGTCCACTAGAGGGCTTCTTCCTCTCCAGGCTCTCCACACCAGCTGCTCTGCGGCGAAAGATAGGAACTCGAAAGTGGCCTTACTAGGGCGGGCACCGAAGTCACGAAGCTAAAGGGTGAGGCAATGTATACCGAGCGTTTTCCAGAGATTGAAGACTAAGGGTAGAATCTCCAAAAAAGGAGGAGACACTCGTACACCTAACTTGATCTGCAGAGCCTGACTAAACAACGGCGTGCTGAAGGCAGACAAAAGTCTAGCTCTCAATATCAATATCAAAAATATGCATACCCCAAATGAGGTGAGAACCTCTCCTTTTATAATGCCAAACTCCTCAACCATGCGTCCTTACTCTCCTTTGACTGCGGGGTTACCTTGGAATCGGCTGATGCCTCCCCATCATACTCATGTGGACCCCAGGCCCCTCTCTAAGTTATAACGTCAATCTACTAGGAAAAGAACACTTTATTTTCTCAAAGTGAGGTGACTAAGTGAGGTATTCTCACCATCTCTCACTTTATTTATTGTTTCTAACCAAAGCGGCAAATAATGAAATGACTAAATTAATAAAGAGCTAATTTAAGAGATATCATTAAGGGTTAGGGATCTAACTCAATGTGTAATTTATAAAAGCAGAGGCTAGGAAGAAGGAGAAGACAAAATACAACAACATAAGATTGAGAGAGGCTTCTCAGTGAAATTGTGTTGGAGTGGGAAAAGCTGAGTAAGGAGATACGAGATCAGCGAGAGGCTTGATCAACTAGATTAGACCTAAGGTTTATCCATTATTCAAAGGGCATGAGCCCAAGTAAGTTCAAAAGCTTAATGAAGTACGTGAGCAGGTAGAATCAATGCCATTTTATGTGATTGGAATTGATAAATTTGGTTTCATTGTATTTAATGTTATTATTACCCTAGCAGTGCTTATTTAGTATATGTAATTGTACTCGGAGACTAATTTAACTGAATTGCTGGGTAGAAAATTAACTTATAGAAGAGGGTGATCTAGGATGCTAGTGTATTTAAGATTGTCAAAGTGCCCAATGCTTTGTTTTTTTTTTTTTGGGGGTTGGGGGGGGGGGGGGGGGTTAATGTTGCATACGTAAAGTCAACGTTGCTCTCTTGGAGAAGTGCAAAATGAGTTGGTCGAAGTTCTATATTAAAGTGATGTAATGCCTCAAAGACCTCTGCTAATGTGTAAAGACTGTACACGACAAACCATCTCAAGATTGTAATATCCCTTCAGCAAAATACGCTAGTCTTTTCTCAATTTTACATAAATTTGTATGGAGAAATTTTTGGAGTACAAATTTAGGAAAAGCGAAGAGGGAAAATTAATTAATTATTTGCGTGGTAGAGAGGCCCAAACATTGGAGCAGGAAAGATTAATCACATAGTGGGATGTGGGATCACTCCATGTGGAAAAACACACTCCAGAAATCAAATTGGAGGGAAGAGGGAAAGAGGCAAGGAAGTTCAATCTTTAGGGACACCGCAAGGAAAAATGAAGCAACAATCATAAATAGAAGGTTGGGGGTAGCAATTGGTATCTTTTGCTAATTTGATATACGGAAAATTGTTTACCCATATTTGTTTAGCCTAGTCCAACAAAGTCTTTATTGAGCACAAGTGTTTGGAGGGAAACACACCCTTCTCTTCAATGGACTACGAGTGCCATACAGGAAGTTATCACCATTGTTATGCTTGTGGAGGCGGGGAGGCATAACCTCAGACCCTTGAAATTTCGAGGTCGGTTAGGACGGTTTAGAGCTACGTTGTCATACACGGGAGTTGGTGTTGGATTAGAAACCACATAATTGTTGGGTAATCCATTGCTAGATTTTTGGAGAGGAGAGAATTTGCGAGAGAAGGAGCCATCTCATGGTACGAATTTCCTTGGCTAAAGCATAAATACGCTTAGGCTGCGAATATTTGGGAAGGAATTGTTGTGGGTGGTCTTGGTTAGTGGTATTTGGAGATGGGATGTTGTGTGGGATTTAGAGAGGAGCCGATGGAGAGTTTACACTATTTTGGAAATTTATAAGGAGCATGTTCTGTTGGTAATTCTTGCTTGGAGTGGAGGAGTGTTGGGAATTTGGAGTCAATTTTGGAGTGTCAAAACTAGAGAAAACCCTTTTGGGTTTTTCTAGGTTTTTGACAAGGATCTCAAATCTAATTTTGAAAATTTTTTTGGGCAGATTTGAGGTCAAACGTGGGTCTCAACGCGGCCAACAATGCGGGAGTACTAGGGCTAGTGCAAATTCTGAAAGGGAAGCTCTGTCAGCATTTGGGCTTTGATATATCGACCACGAGGCTTGTAGTTTGCCTTGTGCAAGCCCCGAGGTGCACTCTTTCTATTTCACATTGTACTCTATACATATATATATATATATATATAATAAAAATTGCCCATTTTGGTGTGTTTGGAGCATTTTTTGGTTTATTGGTGTTTACTTGAAACTTTTTACGGCTGAATTGTATTGCATGTTTTGTTATCACTTGTAAATTTTTCTATTTGAATATTACGGTGGTATCGAAATATGATTTTTATTTCAAATTTGTGCGGGGGCTAGCAAGATCATGGAGAGGTTGATGAGGCGGAGCCAATAATTGGTGAGGCAAAATCATCATATTCTAGAGGGGATGCAATGACTTATACACCAACCAGTAAGAATCAAGACACATACACACACATCCCGAGCGGTACAACACCCACACGTATGGCTAGTCGACCATTCTACCATGCCTCATTCCTTGGATGAATAGGAGAAGGAGAAGTATAGTTCGGGGTCGGATCATCATGTAGAGGTGGGCAATTAGAGGATGAGACCGAAGGTATTTCTACTAGTGGAGACCGGGCTTTAGATGTCGGAAGCTCGAGGAGAAGGTTGAGCAAGAGGACACAGGATGGTGAGGGCACAAATTTGTACGAGTGTGGCAGAGTCACCATTGTTGGAGACCTCTTTGATAGCACGATTGACACCTTGACGGAGAGAGTGGTTCATACACTGTCGACCATGCGATGATGGGATGTACGCCGTTGATGAGGTGTCCCAAGACCATATGCAGATTTTCGGGTGATGGCAACCCACAACGGATTATGGAGGTACAAGGAGACACATTCATTAGTGATGTGCGCGTGGGCCTAAAGGTACCCAAAGCGTCATAGAGTTCTCGGATGAAAACTACCTACAACAACATGGGGAGCACCTTGAGGGAGCGTGAGCTAGATGAGGATGTTATGCTCAATGAGCTACTTGTGGAGGAACTGACTCGGGACTCCTATTGTTATGCCCTTGGTAGAGGAGGATGGGCAATCATTTTGGATTTTTTGCCATCGACGGGGAGCGGATAGATGCTTAGATAGCGACGGAAATTTACCAATACTTCTAGTCGAATCTCTCTTTAGGCTTACGTAGATGGGGCGTGCGGTATCGTTAGGTTACCTTTGCACGTTGGAGGAGTTTGGCTCGGTTACCTAGACGGATAGTATATATTGATAGGACAATGAGATGAGGCGGAGGCCGAAATTTACATAGGCGCAACACTCGCATGATGGTCTTGATACATATGCGGGGACTCTTGTTAGTCCCTCTCCCTTGGGTTGAATGGCGAGAGGTATTGAGTTGGTATCGTGGAGTGAGTTAGGTGTCGGGAATATCCACTGTGCGTTTCGACGAGTTTGTGGAGTTGTGAGAGGGGCTTGGAACCAAACTATTTTGGGATCTAGGTGGGATTTACGTCACATCATGGAGTCATACGACGATGGTAGTAGTCGTGCATTTGATCAGGGGATTGAGGTACACACCACAATTTTCTATCGAGTTTTTGTGGAACACTAGTGGCTAGCTCGATCTACATGGGAGTAGGTGGACTCGCCAGATTGTCTGGCATGTGGATCAAGTTTGAATCGCGGGATGATCAGCATACTCTTGGGGGTTGTTCGGAGGAGGTGGCATTGGAAGGGCTCCGGACAAAGCATTGTATGGAGGTGTGGTAGTAGAGATGGCAATCCGGACGGTGCAAGCTACGCTGCCCCGACTCAACCTCTGGCGAAACCTTCGTAGTGTATAGAGATATGCGGCGATGGGTGACACTCTTGAGTATATCCATAGGGACTGCATGCTGATCACCTAGGAGTTGGTTGTTATTCCTTGATGCCCTCATCACAAGCGATGGGTACAAAGAGACTCACCTGGATAGTTGGATGTGACCCGGCGTATCATGGACGGGGAGGAGATTTTCCTTTGGGGTCGGATAGGCTTATGTGCATGTTGAGTACGTGGGGGCGCATGGATGACATGGTGTTGTAGGAGTAGCACTCTTTTCCCTCGAGTTTCCACTTGAGGTATGATTGTGGGGATCTATCACAAGGCACACCTTAAGCGAGGGGAATTTTGAAGCATGCGGCATAGGGATGACAAACATTTTTTACGGGAGGGCATGTAGGCTTCTAGCGGCATTTGGGTACACCATCTAGAGATGGGATGGTAGAGTCAGATCATGTGACCAAGCAAGAGGCGAGGTCGTGGGGTATACACCGAGATTGTACCTTGATATATGGAGTCCATACCCGTAGGGATCGGGGAGGTGAGGTGCGGATGGATCCCAGCAATTGTCGAGAATATGCTCGCGGACTCGGGAGCCGGGGGTTCGGTTGACGAGTGGATCACTCAGTCGAGATGAGCGAGGTCACGATAGAGAGAGAGATCTAGCTCATCCTTGGGCTAACACATGGGAGATCTCTAGGGATTTCTCCACATGGCAAGGCTGATATTCCCTATTGTTGCTTAGGATTGAGGCTAGCCATGGGGTGGGAGGCTCGGGCATTGTTGAGTTGTCCTCACATATTTGGGCATAGCTTTGGTCATTATGTATATGGTGGTCGGGAGATACGGAGGGGGATTAGCTTTGGTCATTATCCTGTAAGGCATGTTGGAAAGTCGGTTATGATAGAGAGTCGCGGTGTGTCAACATGGTAGTTTCCTTTTACGATCGGCATGGGATCTCGACCTCTTGAAGCTTGGAAGTTTAGCCACCTTCAAGGGTGTGCTGTTTTCTATAGGGAAGATCGTATAGGTCTTCCATTGGGTTTAAGTTACACGAGAGAGTAGTTAAGCCCCCTAGAGATTCATTGATGAATTGGGGCATTGCGCCGGTATGGAAGGATGATTGGCACGTGTGGTTCTTGACGGTCCTCATTGGCACTACTCGGTGGAAGGAAGTAGGAGTTGGGAGCGATGGGCCTCCTGTATTGTTGTGGGATTCGAGGGGACCACATTGGGTTGAAGGACTACCTTGTTTTGGAGGATCATGAGGTTGACGGACATGATTTCGTCCTCCTTCGGGTGACGGAGTCAAAGATCCCAAGATGATCACTACGGGTCGAGGGAGGCCCTTCGCCTATTGTTTTGACAAGCGGCTGGGCATGGTTTGGTAGATGGAGACCTTGTAAGGTGCTCTAGTAGGATATATTTGCACGTAGTAGAGTTTCACTTTATTGGATTTGTGGTGGAGATTCTTGAGTGGTGACCAGGAGCATGAGAGGTCGTAGTTATTGTCGAATAGATGCAACATCCACTTTGGTGGACTCACTTTGAATTAGTTTGGGACTGGGAGCTACGAGTGAGTAGTTGTGTTACCGATTGGGAGAGTGGGTTCTCATATGGGGAGGCCACCGGAAACTCTTCCATTGGGACCCCATTTGATACTGAGCACTTCACTCCCCGGGGACCGATTAGTGAATGGTACTCTTGGGTGGCTATGAGCTGCAAGTGGTAGTTGTGATTGACACCACTTGGGGAGGGGATAATTTCGGGGACATGAGGTGTATCAGTTCCCTCTTGAGGTACCCAAGATTGATTTTACGGTGGGACAACCTTCGAGGAGTTTATAGGGGCTTGGCGGCATCAAGTTTCTGCAGCATCGACGGGAGGTGGGAGGGACTCTCACACCCCTACACCTTAGCTATACACATGGGTGAGGGGTGCTTCCCACATTGAGTGGGAGACTTGGAGTCCCTACAAATCACAAGGACTCCTTTATGACGGAGTTAGCACATGGATCGGGAGTGGCCTCGATGGCACAATTGAGACCCGTGTGCTTGCGGTGGTAGTTGGGTCGGCGAGGGATGAAGTCCTTGTTTAAGAATTGCTTGAGGACAAAGCAATTTTTTGGTGGGCTTGTAATATCACTTCAATAAAAATCTGCTAAGTGCTTTCTCAATTTTGCAAAATTTTGTATGGGGAAGGGTACTGGGTACAAATTCGGGAAGCGGGTGAAATTAATTAATTTAATTTTGTGTGGTAGGGGAGGCCCCAAACGTAGAAAAGGAAAATAATCACATAGTGGGAAGTGTGGGGACCACTCCATGAGGAGAAAAACATACTCCTTGAAATCAAATTGGAGGGAAGAGGAAGAGGCAAGGAAGTAAAGGAAATATTTGAGAGGACCCGCAAGGAAAAGTAAGGCAACAATTATAAATAGAAGGTTTGGGGGTAGCAATTGGTATCTTTGCTAATTTGATATACGGAACATTGTTTTCTCAGGTTGTTTAGTTGGGTCAACAAAGTGCTATTGAGCACAAGAGTTTCCCAAGGAGGGAACTCTCCCTTCTCTTCAGTGGACTACGGTTGCCACCCTAGGAAGGTATCACCATTGTCTTTTGGAGGAAGGGATAGACATAACACAGGTACCACGAAATTTTTTAGCTCAGTTGGGACGTAGATTTAGAGCTGCGCTATCTTCTGGGAGTTGGTGCCAGAAATTAGAAACCACATAATTGTTGGGTAATCCATTGCCGAATTTGCTGGAGGAGAGGAGAGAATTTGCAGAGCAGAAGGAGCCATATCATTAGTACGGATTTCCTTGGCTAAAGCTTACGTAGTATTGACCAGGCCTGCACAGTATTTGGGAAGGAATTGTTGTGGGTGGTCTTGGTCAGTGCTATTTGGAGCTGGGATGTTGTGTGGGAGTTTAGTTGGGTCAACAAAGTGCTGTTGAGCACAAGAGTTTCCCAAGGAGGGAACTCACCCTTCTCTTCGGTGGACTACGAGTGCCACCCTAGGAAGGTATCACCATTGTCTTTTGGAGGCAGGGAGAGGCATAACACAGGTACCATGAAATTTCTGAGCTCAGTTGGGACGTAGATTTAGAGTTATGCTGTCTTCTGGGAGTTTGTGTCAGAAATTATAAACCACATAATTGTTGGGTAATCCATTGCTGAATTTGCTGGAGGAGAGGAGAGAATTTGCAGAGCAGGAGGAGCCATATCATTAGTACGAATTTCCTTGGCTAAATCTTACACATTATTGCCCAGGCCTGCACAGTATTTGGGAAGGAATTGTTGTGGGTGGTCTTGGTCAGTGCTATATGGAGCTGGGATGTTGTGTGGGAGTTTGAAGGGAGCCAATGGAGATTTTACACTATTTTGGAGGACTACAAAGACATAAATTGTTGCAAACCGAAATTTACTGGCAGTAGAGAAGTGTTGGGAATTTGGGGTCAATTTTGGAGCGTCAAAACTAGAGAAAACCCTTTCTGGGTTTTCTGGGTTTTTGACAAGGATATCAAATCTAATTTTGCAGAGTTTTCTGGGCAGATTTGAGGGGTCAAACATGGCTCTCAACACAACCAACCGTGCAAAATTACTAGGGCCAGCACAAATTTCTGAAAGGGAAGCTCCTGCAGCAGTTGGGCTTTGATATATTGACCACCTGAGGCTTGTAGCTTGCCTTGTGCAAGCCTAGGTGCACTCTTTCTATTTCACATTGTACTCCAGCATATATATAAAATAAAAATTGCCCATTTTGGCATGTTTGGAGCATTTCTGGTTTATTGGTGTTTACTTAAATTTTTATGTTGAATTGTATTGCATGTTTTATTATCACTGTAAATTTTTCCATTAGGAATATTACAAAGATCAAGTAAAGTAA
Source organism: Pinus albicaulis (assembly GCA_034641835.2). NCBI lineage: Eukaryota > Viridiplantae > Streptophyta > Pinopsida > Pinales > Pinaceae > Pinus > Pinus albicaulis. The sequence continues at coordinate 323,302,075 of CM076572.1, forward strand.
CCACTCATTAGGGAAAATGACCATAGATGCTTCATAGTGGACCATACTTAATTGTTAAGGGCATAATAACAATTCAAACTGAGATTACCTTCAAATATTTAACTAGACCAAGTCCTGTAAAAGTGTTCCCTGTTTGTGTTATAGATGGCTAGATGATCAACCCTATTAGGTGATTCCAACCCTGAGGGGAGGGCATATGCCCTAGGTCAACCCTTCAATCCATAGGTGCTTGCGGTAATAGTGGCAATGGATGAGAAGGACTTTAGGCATGGTGCCATGGCGATGGGACCAATTGATGAAGGTCCATCATCTTGAATATATATATATATATGCAAGGATGGAGCCATCGTGGAGGAATGAGTTGCCCTTTTCCTCGACTTGCTTTTTACATCCCTTTGGTGCTCCTTTTACTTCTTTTTATAATTCTTTGAATAGGAGCATAACTTAGGAGTCCAATATTTCTTTTAATGATTTAGCATTTATTTACGCCTTAAAGATGTGTCATTTTATTTCTCATCAAGGCTGGGACATGTGAGAGTTCCTTTATGATGTGATGGAGCATCAAGTGCACTAGGTGAAGGCTAATGAAGGGTTAAAGCTCATGCTAAGATTTTTCCCATGCGCTAGTTAATATGTCAACCATCTTTTTCATTTTAACTTTCTTTTTCTTACGTTGTGTCCATTTTATGCTTCTATATTTGTTTTTTCTACAACAACCACTAGGGCAAAATTTTTGTCCTAGAGTCAAGGATGAGGTTAAGAGAGTGCCAATCTCAATGAACCAATGACCACAAACCCGAAGAATGGAAATGACATCTAGGGATTGATGGGAAGTGGTAAGTATGGAGTAATCATGGACACGTTACTTCAATCCAAGTCTCCCAAGTAGTTCCCCTCCCACAACCCTAAGGTCTTGAAAGAGGTCTCACTGGACTAGGGTCAAAAACTAATATCCCTAGTAAAGTGAGAGAATAGGTTTACAGTCAATATCAATCAATCATCTAGATCACCCCTTAATTCATGTTAGAATGCCCAAAACATTAAGTAAGAGATCATGATCGCAAGATTATTAAAGTATTTGTTGAATGATTAGCCACCTTCCTTCAAGAGGAATGACATATGGTGAGAGGTGTCTGACCAGTTCAAATGGTGGAGAATCATGGCATATCATCATTTACTTAGTAATGTAGGGATGCTGGCTGTCTAAAGAAGGAGAAAAAATATCTTATGGGGTTACCCACTTCTTGGTGGGTAACAAGGACTTAGCAATTTTTTAATTCTTGAAAATATTACAGAAATAATTTAATTATTCCCTCTAAGGGGTCGACTTGAATTTAATTCCCCAAGGAAGCCCATGATTTCCCTTTGGAAATTATTTTTGCTAGTCAATGTGTTGATTTTTAGGGTCTTCTATACTGATAATTTCTTTTGATGATTTTGATCATTTACACATTCTTATCCATGCTTTCATCATTAAGCAAATTACACAAAAGACATCAACAATTAAGACAGTAGGATCATAAAGAGACAACGACACAAAGAACACAATATTTTACCCTTGGAAAACCCACTAAAGGGAAAAATCAAACCATCCTTTTCATTAGAGAATCAATGCAACAAGAGATACATCAAAGTCAACTAACCAACAAGATGACCAACCACCAAGGACCAAGTCAACCCTCCATAATTTTGTCCACAAAGATCTCTGCAACAAGGTCTTCAAGAGAGCCGAAATTGTCTAGCAAATTTTCCTTAGAGCCCACACTGTACCACATAACAAGGTCTCAAGAGGAATGAAACTCATCCTCTATATCGGCCTTGGAACTCAGATGATATCACCAAAAGATGAGCCTCAGACTTCACATTCCACAGAGACAATTCGAGCTTCGAGCCTCAGATTTGTGCACTAAACCTCAGGAACTTCGCACTGTTTTCAGAGAGATATGCCTCAGGGACTTGTACAGAATTTGGCCACTTTGATTGCTAGAGAGAGAGTATTTCCCTTATGATTTTTGTCCTTGAACTCGTCTTTTTTGCTCAAAACAAAGATACATTGGATGATCCAAAGGTTCCCTTGGAGGAGAGGCTCAATATATAGTGATTCGTCCATGTGAAGGGGTCTGTCTCTTGGGTAGGTTGACTTGATCTTGGAGGGCCGACTTGGTAACTTGTGGAGGCAAAATACAAATTCAAAATTTCATTTTTCCCTCTCTAGGTGAGCCTACAATATTTCTCTTTATGAATACAAATAAATATTTTTCCTTTTCTTGCAAGCATGAAGAACATGCCTGAAATAAATTTTCTTCTACAAATATAATTCATAATTCACAATTACAAATACAAATGAAGATATTATGAAGACTAACCATAGGTATTAAATTCAACACTCCCTCTTAGCTAGGGAGGTAATCATAATGACTATCCAGTTGTTCTTTGTATACATGATCTCTCTAAGAATAGGTATAATTCATCGATATCATCATCATCTAGATCAACACCCTTGACCTATATCAACATCATTAGTAGGTAACACAACTCATGTTAGCTTTCCTAACCAATGGTACTTACTAAACTGGTCACCATGATTTGGTTAGCGCCTCACCTCATGGTACTTTGACTAGTTCAGGGTTTCCATTACTCATGGTCAAACCCTTAGGGAAACCCATGTCCCAAATTCAAAGCCTTATCCTAGGCCATGATGCTAAAGAGGCATCCACTCCATTGAGTGTCCAAGCCTAGTGTCGGAGCCTCGAGGACCATTCTCTCTAGAATGTTTGTCCCTCATGTTATATTACCAACAGTTCGGGCCATGCTCCTGTTGGTACCAACAAATCGATCCATCCCTCTGTTGCGAAATCCAAGTAGGTGGTATTTAAGCGATTTCTCTTATTATGACATTATCTTGTGATGTGTTCGCTATTATTATGTGTTCTTTCAATTTATATTTTCTTATAATCAAGACTAATGCCAAACAACAAATAGAAGAGGAAACAAGATGTTGGCACACTGTTAGGGCAAAACCCCACTCTTTGGGGAAAACCCGGTCAAAATTCTTCCTTCAGTGGATTCAAGATGAGGCGATCATGACCTTTATACACTAGAGACTCTCTCCACTAAGTCATCCATTCACTGTGTTAGTACCGAGAACTCCTTACTGTCATGACACGGAGATCTCCTTTGCTTGCATCAAAACTTCATCCTCATCACTACAATAACACCGAGATAAACTTCATCCTTCTATAGTAGCCCCGAGTGTTGAGAATTTGGTAGGGCTAAGTTTAAGTCAAATTCTCTGCTTGATAATTACTTGTGCGCTTACTTCTCTTACTTATGTCTTCTCTTCTTAGCTTATTAAGTCTTTCATCAAGTCAATTATCAAAACATAACACAAGAGACGCAAATTTAGGCTCCCAGAGCCAGGGCCAAAATCTCTCCCTCTTGGAGAGGAAAACCCGCAAGTAATTCTTCTCATAGGTCTTCAATTTGACAAGTACCATGAACATGACTCAGACCCTTGAAGTATATATGCCTTCAAGACCTTGCCAAAACTTCTTCCTGGACTCCTCAAACTGATCTCCTTCTTTGCACTGTCTTGAACCATTTTGCACTGTTCTGCTGCACCAAAACTAGGAAGGCTCAGTTCCTTGCTCTTAATGCTGGCTTCTTGAGTTTGCTTCTCAAAGTGTCTTCTCGTAGCTTCTCTTTATCTTTGTTGGAGTATTCCTTATAGCAATCTTTGCACCGAAACACACAGTCCTCTGAGTTATTTTAGTCTGCACTTTGTATGCTATTGCAGAGTTGTCCTTTAACTTCACACTGTAACTTCATAGAGATACCCGAAGTCTCTTTCTCCACAGGATATATATATATATATATATATATTGGCCCAAACAAAAATATACTATCTTGATAAACATGAGAATCTTTATTTAATGCAAAAATCCTAAAGTTGTAAGTACGAACTATCTTTATAGTGTTGGAATTACAAATTGTTAAACAAAATCTTGATTCCTCAAGCATTCTGTACTTCACATCTTTTACAACTGCCCAAATTGGTTTTTGTTCTGTGCATTTTGGCGGGGTTTATATAGTTGTTTTCCCCTATATTAAGCCGACCTGTCAGTTAGATTTGAGGCCGACATGTTTCCAGGTTTGTGGGCGGACTTTAAGAGGTATTCCAACGTTGACCGATCAGGAGTGTTTAGCATTATTCTTGAGCTATGTTGACAAGCTAATTGAGAAGGTCTTGAGGCATACTTGACACTTCATATACATGACTCTAATTACATTTATGACAAGATGACAAATCCCTAAAAGACATCAAGAAGAAGTCTTTGACCTATAATAAAATCCCTTGTTCATGAAACCCATGAAGCAAGTTTAGCAAAATATATTTCATTATCTTTGTCTTCTTCATTACATAAATACATAATTACATAGTCAATATGAAGACCGAACCTAGCTACACTTAATATGAAGACCGAACCTAGCTACACTTTCCGACACTGAGATCCTTCCATTTTGATGAGACCGAAACATCTTTGTTGATGTGGCACTGGATTCATATTGCTGTGATAATATTGAACTGTGGTTCTGTGGTGTGGCTTCATCACTGAGATTGCATCGAGTATGAGGTCTGTATTAGCACTGAATAGAAGTCACCGAAATACATCCTCTGAAATAACACCGAGACTGTGTAATAATCTTGAGGTAGCACTATGGTAACATACTGTGATCTATCTGAACTTCTTTCTGCAATGATACCGAAACTATATCACTGTAATTTGCACCAAGAAACTCTCTTGAAATCATCGAGCTTGATCCGAATTGTATCTTTGAAATTCTCCGAACTCTCTGTGGTTATCTGAGCTTCAGAGGTGATCAGAACTTCTGTGGTTGAGTGAGGAACTTAGGCTGGTATGTATAGTTGTTTCCCAATTGAAATGAGCCGACATAACTTCGTTGAAGGGTTGTGTCTCCACATAGGGCGACTTGAGTATATTTATTTGAGGATAATTTGAGGCCAACTTGAAGATGTTGCTTTGATGACTTTGATGAAGAGGCTAAGTTGATGAAGAGGATGGCTTGATGGAGGAGTCCAATAATTTGACTTTGACTCAATTCTAATCACATGATTTAAAAACCCAAAAATTGATCAATTTAAGCTTGTAATGACTAATCTAGAAGTTCACAATGGGGACCTTAATCTAAATATGATCCAAGCATGAAACCCATGCTTTAATAAGTCATTTAATAATATAAATTATTTTTGACAAATATATTAGTAATGAAGACCAAACCTAGTTACATTTTTCAACACTCCCTCTTAACTAGGGAGGTATTCATATTTACATATAATCAAAGAGGTACTTGCAATATATCACTTTGTCTATGAATAATTTTAGGCACCACAATTCCATGGACTAGATTTCTGACCAGGGAAATCTATCCATTTGGTCTCTCAACAGTTTAGGCACCACACTCCCACAGACTAGATTCTTGACCAGGGAAATCTATCTGATTGGGACTAAGATGGAATAAAGCTTTTAGCCTCTATAGGTACCATCAAGCTTACTTACTAACCATCAACCTAGGGAACTAGGTGCACATCCACCGTCTGCCTCCCTACAGGACATCAAACAGAAGTGTCGGTGCCATGTCTTTCCAATTATTTCACTAAAAATGTATAAATCTCTCGATCCAAATTTATTGAGAAAACTAACATGTTATCAAACCTTGAGATATTCACATGCAAACACAACCCAGTCCAGCAACATTTCAAACATATTAATCCAAAGAAAACCTTCGATGTTTCTTGTTGCTCTTGACTAATCTCGGTAATTATTAGTCAAATCTTTGAGAAAATTCCTTTCTGCTTTACATGTAGTGGCATATCTTCCAAAATACTCCTTCAATCATATTAATGTTTTGTACCTCCTCTTGGGAGAGATAGTTCTTCTGTCAGGGCTCCTCTTAGTGTAGGATATTTAACTTCTTCCTTCGATATTCAAATATTTCTGCTTCATCCTTTTCTCTTACGGACTTATTCACCAATATGATGTACTTGCACAACTTAGATAGCAAGTACAAACAAATCTATAGAAGCATGAATATAGTCATAACAAAATCTTATAGTAGCGGAAGCATTAGACATAATTATTAGTAGACTATACTTCAATACTTCAACTTTCATCCTAGGTTTGTTACAAACCCTAAATCACATCAGCAATTCAATCAAGATGACAAAAGATTAGTTCTATCATATAGCAATCCCTAGAAATAAGTCAAAAATAAAAATAAAGGTATCTAATAACTTTCGGAAGCCATATGATAGACTATCCACTGGGGTTTTATGTAAACCCTAGATTTTACTCATAAACAATCACAACATGAATAACTTCTACTAGGGTTCGATGTAAACCCTAGATTTTTATATCTATAAATTCTCAGCAAACATTATATAGATTCAGATGAATACACATACTAGAGAACCTTCGACCCTTCAATCATCATCCTAGAACATTCAAATTTTGACTAGGGCTTGTTTCCAAACCCTAGGACTTATGACCATTAGAAATTTGGTCAGCACATATATCTAGGAGATTACCATCATGCATAAGCAATTCATATGTCAAACAATATAAATACAATAGACATATACCAGGATCTAACCAAATGAACATGTACCTAGGGTTTCATTCCTAGGAATTTACATAACTAGGATTATGCTTGTAGACCTAACCAAAACCTAGGGTTTTGGTTCATATCAAAGCAAACCCTTATTATATCAAAACTTCAAAGGTTCGAGATTTCGAACAATATCATTTCAACCCTAATAAGTTAGAGTTTCCATGATCATATCAAAACCCCAAACACGACATTATCAATATATTAACCAGAAGAGCAATTTCTTCATTAATAGCCCTAAGTAGGTTTAGGGTTTCACACATTAATAACATACCTTTAGGTTAGAATTTTCCAGAGAACCTTTTAGGGTTCTTTAATGCAAACAATCAGAGATATAAGGTGGGAGATTCATCAGATGATGTATCATCCTAAATAAGAATCTTTGAGATTCAAGAATGTTGGACATAACGACGTTAGTAACATAAATTTCAAAATAAGATGAAGATAGTTTTATAAGATGTATGGTTTAAGACATACCTGGAAATGTTTCTTGACAAACCTTGAAGAATTTCCTTGAAGTGTAAGCCATGGCCTTCTCTACCTGTAATACATATGTTTCAGGCAAAACATGTGACACCAAGAGCATAATTTAATTTCTTAAGATAGATCTCCTATGTAACCATGGAGGATGGGATCCTATAAAAGTTGTTCCTTCTTTCAAAGACTCTACTCAACGCCCTAGATTACTTGTAGACTCTAGAGGGAGAGGATTAAGGTTCTAATAGTACATTCCTAACCTTAGACTAGATAGAAACAAGGATTATAGAAATTCAAATGCTTGTATACATACATTGTGATTTCATACCTTTAATTTGTAGTACCAATACTTACTTAGTTCTTTGGACTCAGATCCTTTTCAAGCTAGTTCCTTGAACTGTCAATTTTGATTTCCATAGATTTCGAATTTTATATGTGATGACAGAGTTTTCCTCATGTGGAAGTTTATTGTGGAAGCATAGAAATCATCTTTCCACCAAGTCCAAGATCTTTGTCATTGTGAAGGAATCGAAAACTATCTTGTCTCACTGTAGGGGTCTTGAAACTTCCTCTCTGTGGGAGTACTGAGCTACCACTGTGCTATCATCTTGTAATATCACCGAGAGTCTTATATAGCATCATGAATGTAGTATCATTATGAACATAGCATTGAACAGGAATGGCTCCCAAACTTTGTAATAAAATCGAGACACCGTGAGATTATTACTATAATAGCATCAAGATTTTCTCATTATGTTGATAGTGAAAACATTCTCACGGTGGTGACAACACCGAATCATTAATTGTGTGATAGCACTGAATATCTCACTGTGATATATCACCGAAGATCTTCATTGTTATTTTATTGGAACAGAGATTGCACTGAGATCTTCTCTATTGTCACACCGAGCCTTATCATTATAGCTATACCCTTAACTTAGACTGAATCATCATTACTGTAAATATACCTTTAACATTTACTCTCCTCACTGCAGTGGTACCGAAATAATGTTATAAGAGATAATCAAGATTTATTCTGAATGTCAAACTGTGAAGTATAATACTAAATGATAATTGTTAGACTCCTATACCAATAGTGTAATAACATATCATGATTAAATGATATGGCATCTGATATCATTTCATACCTTTTCTTTGTATAAAGGTTCATAAACCAAATAAAAAAAAAAAAAAATTTAAATATATAAGAGGTATACCAAATAAAAGAAAAATCAAAGGGTGAAAAGAATAAAAAATGGCCAAAAAAGTAAAATAAAATGAACCCCACCAAAAGAAAGGCCAAGGAAAGTGTAATGCCACTACTTTTTTGCTGTTATGTAATAAACAACATTATGTGCAACTTGTATCTTATGCCACAATTGGTGAACAATCAAATAGTTTAAGCTTGGCTAGTTCATATTTCAATTTTATGAGACAGAGATAGAGAATAAAATCTAACCAAATTGTTTAATCTTGGTAGATAAGTAGATAGGTAGAGTAAATAAAAGGAGCTCAACAGTTTAATCTGAACCCTTGGATGTAATAAGAATGAACTTAGATAGTTGCACATGTAAAGAAAAAAAAGTAATAAGGGTTTGCCGAGTCTAAGTGCACCTAATAAAGAAGAAAAAATGGTAGGGTAAAGTAGGTAGGTGATGATGATGTTACCAGGAATTACATGTGATGGATAATGACTCTAAATGTGTTAATCTTTACTTTCATCACAAGTGCAAGGCAGACATTACACTGGAAGAATTTCAAGCAAAGAAAAGTCAAAATTATTAACTTCCCTTCTCATCTTTCCCTAAAAATTTCACTAATTCCCCCTAAGTACTAAGGCATTTGAAAATTATAGGGGCTCAAGGAATTTCCTTGACTTTTGGAGGGACCGAACCCTCGACCCAATAATTGGAAAAGCCTAAGTATTTAAAACCATTCATCATGTCATTCATTCACTTCTAAAAAATCTTTTCCTAAGTAAAATCCCATTTTACTTAGGAAAATTATGCAATATTTCATAAAAACCCTTCTCATTAAAGCATAAGTTAAATACATTAACCTAATGTTTTACACTTAGCGCTTTTATTCATTTTCCATATTAATTTCTAACTTATTTTTTAAATCCCTACAAATTTCCCATCCCCGTATTATTTTAATAAAAATCCCAAATTAATATATTATACCGCCCCTTTGGTTGAAAAATAACCATATAAGTATTAATTATGATTAATTGGTTGAATTTCCAGTTAATAAACAAACCCAACACTCCGCCGTATAAAAGGGATTAATTAACCCTCATGGTTAATTAATAACCTAATCCACCAATAGAATTCCCCCCGATGCGATTATTTCATAATAAATTACATTGGGCCTGCACTATTAATTTCTCATCATCTTCCTTTCTCGAAGACCGTTCGATCGACCAATCTGAGATCTACGGTTGATGTCCATATCGCTGCGCCTCCGCGTCCGAACGATAACGCATGATGGCCAAGCGGTTTTCTGAACAGTGCTGCGCCACGTGTCGTGTATTGTATGGAATCGCTCGCCCTCCGCTGAAAACCGCCCGTCCCCAAAAGATGTGCGATGAATACCACTTACCGCTTGCCTCCCGTGACAAAGCCACCGTACTTGCTGACGTCATCCATTAAAAAAATAAAAAACCCGCCAAGCTTTGACTTTGCAAATAAAACAAATGTACCCGCGTCATTTTCACTATCTCGTGTAGTGACCAGTGTCCCATGCAACGAATTCAAAAATCAACTGTTGAAGTTTGTCAACCGCCACCTTGATGAAGAAAATTGCAGTCGAGTAATCCAGAATTCATCCGCCATAGTCAACACCTGTTTTAATCACTGTTCATTTCCCGGAAAACAGGTATTTACCTAAATTCTCGTTGAACTCTGTAAAATCCTGGTTTTTGTTTTAAATTCCACAAAAAAAAAAAACTGAAACAGGGTTCAAGATTGGTCTTCCTTTTATTCCTTAATTCCCATAATTACAATTGCATTCCCAAACCTGTGATTGTGCCCGTTTTTTCATCAAAACCCGAATTTATTTCTGAATCCACAAGAACCAAAAATGGAAATTCCTGTGGCTGAATGCCTACTTTGAATGCCCTCAGAATTTGGAGCTATCTTCCTCCTAGCAAATGATTTTCCAAATTAAAGACCTTGTGATAGGTGAAAATCCCTCTTCACATTTTGCACCCACTAAGAATAACTACAGCATCTGACATTTTGGATTATGAGGAATCCAATCTTCCCATGTATCTTCTGATTCCATTACATGACTGTCATTCTTTGCCTCGCCAATTATGATCCCAATCAATGGCGAGTCTTGTCCCAAGTCAAACCTTCCTTTTCCAGTAACTACGATGTCAGTATTCAGTTCAACTGAGTGACTCACGACTCCCCTTTCCGCCAAATTTTTCAAAATCAATGAACCTTCTATGAGTTAAATAAATACAATCAGCCTTCATGTTGCTGAAACCATAACTAAGACCCTCCTGCATTTTCCCTTTCCAGTGTGGGTAGGCTTATTTTGAATATGATATCCTCTATAATGGGTTTCAATACTAGTGAATATGTTGATCAATTAACCCTAGTATTGTTGTCAATTTTTACCCCTGGATAGCCTCTTGCTGTCAAGTATGACTTTGCTTCCTACATTGCTGATAAAATCCATGATCAGTTCATGAGATTAGAGAATGAGAGAGCGTTCAAGTATTCCTCTGTTATATACCATCTCATGCTTTACTACCAATCAGAAAGTTTTCCTTTCCAGGTCAAGAAACTTGATGCCAAAGGAAATCCTAGGTCTGTAATCTTTTGGTCTGCTATCACTCATAATTCCTCTGATTCTCCTTATTCTTACAATGAGTTCATTGACCTATTTGTACACCCTGCAACCACCTTGTTGACAGGAGTCTCCCCTCCTAGGGTCAATAGTGACATCAAGAAAATTCTCCAACTCTCAAATCAATACAGGATAGGTGATTGGTACTTATACTGAAATCATACAGAAATCAGAATATATGAGTGTGAATTATGCCCTTTCAAGTTATCAAAATATGTCCCAATGAGGCTCTTTGCCTTAGAGTATTTCAGACAGATGATAAATTCTGACATAGTCCATTTTTGCAATGCAAAGAAAAAAGCTCAACTTAGGATTAAAATTCAATTAGGTCTTTTTGTCTGCAATTCTAGGGATGCTGGAAAAGAAGCTGAAATAATCTTAGAAGACTATCTCAAATTAAAAAAAAGTTTCTACTGGGTACCTTATGACCCAAACAGCTTTATTTGTGATAGAAGGATGAAAAACAAATTATCACCATACCTTCATCAAAGAATCCCAGAAATTGAACAATATGCCAATATGGATGAATGGGTGGAAGGAACATTGATAGAACAAGATAGTGAACAGGTTAGTGTTGAAAATGTTATGAAAGACCTTGAAAAAATAATTGACCTAGAATCTTTTGGACAGGTGCAAAGACCAGGAATTGGTCCTTCTTCTGCTGGAACTTCTCAGCAAAATTTACAGGAAATTAGTGCATTGGCCACAGTAGCATCTAAAGGAAAGGAGAAAGAGGATGATATACAAGTTACAGAGACATTCACAATGACAGAACAACCTGAATCTTCTAAAGAACAGGGTCAAATACAGATTTCTCCTACTTAGACCAATGTGACAGAAATTTCAATTTTACAAACTCCTCTCAATGTAGAGAAAGGTAAGAAGAGAGATGCTGAAGCAACTACCCCTATTAGTGGATCTTCAGAACAACCTGATGTTAAAAGAAAAAAATTAAATCCTCTTCCAGAAGTAGAATCTATTCATGAAATCCCTGATAGTCAGAGGAGAGAAGAATTAGGTAGTCAGCAAACATGTACAATCAATGAAACATCTACTAATTCACAGAGAAAGGAACTACAAAGGCAGCAAAGTGTAGAAGTATCTTCTTTCAAACCACCAATAAAAGATGCCTGGGATATTAAAAGGACATTCATAAATATAAATGCCATAAATGATCCACTAAGACTTCAAGTTTACAATCAATATTTGAAAATGGCTCGTAAGAATCAACAAAGATTGATGTCAGCCTATGACATCCAGCAGGGTAAGATGGTAATGAGTCACTTCAAACCCAAAGTACAACATCCTCAAATAGCTGTAGATTATATCAAAACTAATTTTGAAGTCATAGCAAAGGATATTCATACTTTGGATCAGATTGAGCTGCAGAAACAAACAGGTGAAATGATTTATTCTACTCTGACTGATAAATCAATGATGACCCAGAAATTGCAGGATTCTTTGGAGAATACTAATGCACAATTGCAACTTGAAAAAGCCTCTTCTCAGGCTAAGGAAAACAGAATAAATACTTTGGAGGAAATAATTATTGGATTGGGTCATAATCCCAAAGATGTCAAGGGTATAGAAGCCTTGATCAAGAAGAAAGATGATGATATTGCAGCCTTGAGAAAACAACTGAAGTTACCAGCCTCAAGACATCCACAGACTGTAGAAATTGTAAAGCAAAAATATGAAGAAGAATTGATGGATTTGCTCTTGAAACTGAATGAACAACTTAATGAAATTGAAAAAGAGCTTGAAAAGGCATTAAAAGACAAGCAGCCTAATATTCCAGCATCTACAGCAGAAGTAATTACAGGTACATCTACAACAGGTCAGCCAACATAATTATCACAGGGCAATACTTCAAATTTAAGCACTGAAGAATTAATAAAGTCAATGGAGGAATTGAAACTCCAAGTGACAGAGCTCCAAAGAACAAAGATACAATTCACCACTTTAGAACAAAAATATGATCTCTCAAAGATAAGTGTTGCAGAGAAAACAAGAGAGGTCAACATATTAGAAAAATTGGTCAAAGCATTGGAGAAGGATCTCACATTGGAGAGGCCTTTAAAGGAAATAAAAGAAATTCTTTGGGACAACATCATCCAGTCAATAAATGATGTCTAGCCCTCAATTCAAATAATGTATGAGCAGAATGATTTAGTTAAATTGGCTCTGGAAGAAATTCTAAAAGCAAGAGAAGAATTAGGGAACATGCCTGAAGAAGCCAATAAGATTATACATTTTTTGAATACTAAGAACAGGTATCAACTTGAAGAACTCGGCATCCAAGACAGAACATGAACAATTTTGGAGATAAAAAGATTTTTTACTAAAAGAACTCTGATGCAGAATCTAGAACGAAGATGCTCTGATATGCAAGAAGAAATCAATGCTTTTATGAAAAGATTTGATATTATGTTGAATAAAGGATTGACCAGTCCTTTAGTTTCAGAGGATAAACTAATGGAACTTGAAAGTTATGTTGAGAAATTGGACAAGTATGCTGACAATCAGGCTAGTTCCTCAACTAGTTCATCTGCAGCAGCATTTCCTACAGGCAAAAATCTTCATGACAGATTGGAAAATTTGTTTTATCTCGAGCATGAGGTAAAGAATTTATTCCCAATCCAGCCTACTTTCTTTAGATATACAGAGACAAATGAAACTCTGAGGAAGCTGCAAAGAACCAGAATATCGGAAGCTAAATGGTGGGAATAAATGTTAGAACTTTTGTAAAAATTATCCTTACATGAATTTTTGATTATTTACTACAGTAAGTCATGATAAAAAGGATAAAAGGATAAACAGAGGTTAAAGTGTATCAGTGCAAATAAAGAGTATCAATAAAACAGAGCAGCCAGCACAGAGTTACTAAAGAGGACAACAACAAGCCAAATCCTAGGGCCTGCCTTCAACACATTTTCAAAAGAAGGAAACAACACAACATCAGTTATCATTTCTCTTATCTACGAGACCATCTGTCTCTAGTTTGTTGTAAAATACTTATGAGTCATCCTAGATTATATCTCAATTTGTTATGAGATATTTTTTATAATTTTTTGTATAAATACTCCCTCAATCGGAGTATTGAGGAGTGTATTCTTATATTTTGTTGTAACATTGATTACTTTGGAATAAAGTGCTGTTGGACAAATTTTGTATGGCTAGCTGGATAAGGAATTGATGCAAAAGACTTTTTACAAGATTCTTGAGTTAGACAACGGATCAATAAGTCATCTATCTCTCATGTTTTAAAGTCTTTATACTTGTTTATTATACCATCTGTGTTTCATATCTGAATGATTAACGAAAAGGAATAAATTAGAAAGTGCTTAAGTGCAATCTGTTTTCAATCGTTGTTATTCTAAATGTTTTCTTCTAAACTAGTTTAAACAGTGAATTCTTAATTGCTCCTGTTTTCTAGTTTATGCATTTTGATTATTTAGTAAGGAATTATTAATTTCTTTTTATTAATAATCATCCAAGTTCCCTCTTTTGAAAATGTTGAAGGATTCTTAAATGCCCTTCACCCATTTTGAGTCCATTCCATTCACCTTAGATCTATAATTGTTCCCTATTTGATTACCTTGCCTTGTGAAACCATCTCTTGTTAAGAAACTTAATCCAGTTAAGCCATATTTATTTGACTCCATTAGCCCAATGGCCTAAATTACTCAATCTTACCCTCTGCTATAGAATTTCATCACCTAAATTCAATCAAAACCCTTGAACTATATAACTAGCCTAATATCTTTCAAAACAAAGCTAAATTTTAAAGAGAGAGCCCTCTCTGGGTACAGATTGGCTATATTCTATACCTAAAAGATTGGTTTGTGGTTACCTCGGACCCTTTTCCTCTTCTCTACAACTTCGAGGAAAATCTGAGTGATATGAGATACCACTCTGGAACCTTGCATTGTCATTTATGTTGTCTTCAAATTCTCTTCTTTACCATAGCTTGATCATTCATGAACAAATTGTCTTACTGATTTAAATTCTTTTGATTAACTCATCAAGACCTTTGAATCCTTCTAACTCGACCTTCAATACAAATTCACTTAACCAATGCACCCAACTAATCTTCAAACTGCCTTTGATCATGACCATAGCTCTGAAACCATGTTGAGAAATCCAAATAGGTGGGAGTTAAACGACTTCAATTATTATGACATTATCTTGTGATGTGTTTGTTAGTATTATGTACTCTTTCAATTTATCTTTTATTATCATCAAGACTAATGCCAAACAACAAATAGAAGAGGACATAAGATGTAGGCACACTGCCAGGGCCAAACCCCCATGCACCCAGGGAAAAGCTTCCCTATCAAATTCCTTTGTAAATTGGATTCGGATAAACTTGACCAGACCTTTGCTCATGGAGACTCTCTCCACCAAATAATCCCTTCAACTGCATTATCACCAAAATCTCTTACTTTCATGACACGAGATCTCCTTTGCTTGAACCAAAACCTTATCCTCATCGCTACAATAACACTAAGAGTAAACTTCCTTCTATGGTAGCCACAGGATCTTCATTTTTGATGATAAAAACATCTTTGCTAATGTATATGATTCATATTGTTGTGATAATATTGAATTGTGGTTCATGTGGTGTAGGATCACAGAGATTGCCGAGTTTGAGGTATGTAGTAACACTACTAAATAGATGTCACTAAAATACATCCTCCGGAAAGAACAGAGACTATGTAATCATCCTGTTAGCACTATGGTAGCATAATGTGATCTATCCGAACTTCTTTCTGCAATGACACCAAAACTATATCACTGTAATTTTGCACCAAGAAACTCTCCTGAAATCATCGAGCTTGATCTAAACTGTATCTTTGAAATTCTCCGAACTTTTTGAGGTGATTCGAGCTTCAAAGGTGATCCGAATTTCTGAGGTTGAGCGAGGACCTTAGGCCGGTATTTATAGTTGTTTCCCAATTGAATGAGTTGACATAACTTCGTCAAAGGGTTGTGTCTCCACGTAGACCGACTTGAGTATATATATTTGAGGCCGACATGTATCATTTGAGAGAGGTCGAATTGAGGGTTGTCTTTGAAGAAGATTTGCTGAGAGACCGAGGATGATGACCTTGCTGAAGAGGATGACTTGATGGAGTCTAATAAATTGACTTTGACTCAATCATAATTACATGATTTAAGAGCCCAGAATGGATCAATTTAAATTTGTAATGACTAACCTAGAAGTCCACAATGGAGACCTTAATCTAAATATGACCCAAGCATGAAACCCATGCTTTAATAAGTCATTTAATAATAATAAATTATTTTTGACAAATATATTAATAATGAAGACCAAACCTAGTTACATTTTTCAACGGACTCAATCATGAATCGAGATGAAGAGGAAGCCAAATTTAGAAGCTAAAAAGGCTAACCAAAAATTTCAAAGTGAAACTTCCATTTAAATTTTTTGAATGTGGTATAATAGGATATACAGTGTCGTTATGCAAAAGTGAATGATAGTGATGATAGAGTAAGGAATTCAAATCTGGTGATCATAAAGAAGACAAAATATCGAAAAAATAAGTATTCATCCAAGGAGATAGTGGTTATAGAAAGAAATGAATTCATATATGATAATGAAAAGAGTAGAGATCTTATTCATCACTATAAAATGATCAAAATATTGAAAATGTAAATTCTAGTATATACTTTGAAGGAGAACTCCTTATGTTCATGGAAAAACTAAAACCTTTAAGGAAAAAAGGTGTATCGACTAGAGAAATAAAAATTGCACAAGTAAAGTACAAAAATTGTAGCGCAAATTATACATTCCATATGACAGTTGAACTAGTCCGAGAAGCTTGAATAAAGGAGATTATCGAAAAAATTAAAAAACCTATGAAAAATTGGAATAATAAATGTTTTAAGAAAATAATTATAAAAGGACTTAGATCAAATTAATTATAATTTGAATAATCTCATGAAAGGGTTATGAGCCATTGGATCACATCCTTAAATTTAGATGTCTCAGAATATTGAAAAGCAGTCTTGAAATGAAGAGATCCCAATGAAAATAAAGGAGTTTCAAGTTCACTAGAAGCATGTAAGGAAAGAAGGAAAGCCATCAACTATGTTGATGTAATCAACAACAATAGAAGAAGTTAACAAATTCATCCAGAAAAAACTAAAGAATATGTAAATCAATCAACAAAAGGAGAAACCATAAGCCATGTAAGCATGTTAAAAGGCATAAATGTTGATGTGAATTAGAAACGTTTTGACAAAGAAGGAAGGAAAAAAAATCAACAAAGTTATTTATTTCAACGGGTAATATTCATCCAAGTATGAAACTTTCTTTTATGGACATTGTTACTCATGCAATAATTTTAGTGACAAAGTAGTTGACTAAAAATCCTATCCAAGGAGAAAATACGGAAGTGATTTTTCGAATAATATATATTTAAGTAGCAAATCTAAAGGAAAATTATGAAAATATAATTAGAAGAGGAAATTACTTTCCTCTCTTGTATAATTATATTGAATGCTATATATGAAAAAATGTGGACAAAAATCACGTGATTGCAGGAGTACTCTAAACAGGTATCAAAATCAAGGAAAGGAAGAATATCCTCTTAGAAATTCAACAGTATGCAAGAGACCGAATGTAGGAAGAGAGTGGTATCATGTTATATGTTCAAAAACAAGAAAATAAATGGTACATTGGTAGTGGTTGATTAAGACATATGATAAGTGATCAAAGTAAATTCATCAAACTTAAGGAAGAGGATAGAGGAAAAGTAATTCTTGAAAACAATGCATTGGCAAGAACTGCTGAAAAAGGGACATTCAACATTGATAATGGAAGAACTAAGGCTCAATTTTTTTTTTTTTGTTGAAGGACTGAACCACAATATCTTCAATGTCAGCTAAATTTGTGATCAAGGATATGATCTCAGATTTAATTCCAAGAGGTTTGAAATAAAAAATGTTGACAAAGGAAAATTAGTCGCAAAGGCTAGCAAAAATTTAGATAATGTATACATTATTGATGGAACAAAAATTGAGATATGTTGTTTGGGAGAGGAAGAAGAAGGCTAGGTATGGCACAAAAAATTGGGACATATGACCTGTGATAATTTGGTAAAAGTTATAAAGAAAAAGGCATTAAGGACATACCTAAAATATCAAAGCCTCATAATGTTATATGTAAAGTGTGCCAGTTTACAAACCAAAGTATTCTTCAAAACAAAATAATATTCTGCATCTAGGCCTTTGTAAATCATTGACATTAACCTATTTATACCAACTAGTATTTAGACTCTAAAATTTGTAAGGTACTTTATGCTATTCCTTGATGATTATACAAGAATGACTTTAGTTACCTTTATTAATGAAAAATAAAAAGCTTTTGAGAAAATCAAATCCTTCAAATCTATAATAGAAAATGAAATAGATTTAAAGATCAAATTCTTGAGAAATAATAGAGGAGGAGCGTTCACTTCAAGTGAATTCAATGATTCATGTGAACATCATGGTATCATAATACAATTCACTATAGAAATAATTTTGTAGTGAAATGATATGGCTAAAATAAAAAAAACGAACAATACAAGGAATGGCTAGATCCATGCGTTTTAAAGGTCAGTTACCAGATTGATTTTGGGGAGAAGTAGTATACACTACAATATACATCTTGAACAAATTTCAAATAAGCACAAATGATACTAAAGTTACCTACAATCTATGTAAAGGTAGACCAACCACAATAAAAAAATTCTGAGTGTTTTGAAGCAAATCTTAAATGAAGGTAAATGAAGAAAATTTAGGGAAATTCGAATCTAGAGTTGATGAAGGATTTTTTCTTGGATATTCCTATATAATAAAAGGATATAGATTTTACAACAAAAGGAATCAAAAAAACATTGAATGAAGTGATGTAAAAATAGATTAAATTCTTCAGCAAGTCCAACTGCAACGAATTACTTATCAAGAATCACAACCAAATGGGAATTAGATTAAAGAGCATGATGAAGAAAAAAAATAATAATGTGATTCATTACACTCAAAAGAACCATCCAAATATGTTCAAAAGAATCATCCATGAAATCAAATTTTGGAAGAAAGGGAGTTGGGAGTTCATATAAGAAGGAAATTTTCCAGCACATCAAACCAAGAGTACCTAGCCATGCTATCCTTAATGGAGCCTAAAATATTTCTTAGGCCTATCAAGATGAACATTGGATTAAAGATATGAACGAGTAACTAGATCAAATTGAGAAAAATGAGACATGGAAATATGTGCCAATACCTAAAGACAATAATGTTATTATAACCAAGTGGGTATATAGGAATAAACTTAATAAGGATAAATAGGTAGTAAGAAACAAGGAAATACTTGTATGTCAAGGATATGCCAAAGTTTAATCGGTGGGCTTCAAAGAGATCTTTAATCTAGTAACCATACTTTAATTAATTAGGATGTTTGTGGCTTTTTCATATTTTAAAGGGTTCAAATTTTATCAAATGGATGGAAAATCTACAATTTTGAATGGAGAAATCCAAGAATAAGTTTATGTTGAGCAACTGGAAGGATTTAAACTATCAAAAGACAAGGATCATGTGTTTAAACTAGAAAAGGCATTGTATGGTTTGAAACAGGAACTTGGGGATTAATATTATAGATTGGATAAGTAACCTTAGAAGCAAGGTTTGGAAATACGTGCAACAAGAAATAACCTTTACATTATGATTGGAAAATATAACATGTTAATTATTGTTTTGTATGTGGATGACATAATATTTGGAAGTGATGTTGATTTGGTAAGAGAAAAACTCTGGAAACCAACATGGAAAGGGAAATTGAAATTTTTATGTTGGGGGAAATGTCCTCGTTTCTTGGCTTGTAAGTTTAATCTAACAGAAAAATGTATCTTTATGTCTCAAGCCAAGTACCTTAAGGAAATATTAAAGAAATTTGGTATATAAAATTGTGCATCTTGTTAGCCACCTATAATATTTTGTTATACCAAAAGGTGGCTAAAACTTTTTGGAGCCTCCAAGGAACAAATATTATCACTAAAAATTGTTGGCTCTTGAAGTCTCTCTAAGGCCTCATGCCTCTGTCCAGATCCCTTATTATTGTTTACATCCTAAAAGCCTCTGAAATCCTTCAAAAATCCCAAGTTAAATATTGCTGCAGAACCCCTTGGTCCCCTTTCTTTTCTTCCTCACTAACCTCATTTTCTATTCTCCATTTCCCATGCAAAACCCACAATTTCATGTTTCTCCCTTTCCATTTCATTAAAATCCCTTTTATAAGGTTAAAAACCCACTTTTTAACCTTACTGAAACCTTCATTTCCTTCAAGAAACCCTTAAAAAACCATGAAAATACATGTTTTTATGTATAGGACTTAAGCCCCTCGAGCTTAAGCCCTTAGCCCCTTTCTTCCATACGCCCGCACCCTAGAACCAAGTTTTAACCCTTTGGCGCTTATCGCAAAGCGCAGATCGCAGAAAATCCAAATTGCAGTTTCATTTAAAGGTGTTCATCGCAAAAATATGTGCTGCGATCCATCGCATATCGCAAATCGCATGTTTCATTGTTTAAAAGGTTTGATCCATCGCAAATATTTGCGATGCGACCGCTCCAATCGTAGTTTCCGCCCATTGCATATCGCAAATCGCATGTTTCATTGTTTAAAAGGTTTGATCGATCACAAATATTTGCGATGCAACCGCTCCAATCGCAGTTTCCGCCCATCGCATATCGCAAATCGCATGTTTCATTGTTTAAAAGGTTTGATCCATCGCAAATATTTGCGATGCGATTTGATAGCATCGAAAATATTTGCGATGCGACCGCTCCAATCACATAATCGCAATATCGCATTTTCTCTCTGTCGCATAATCCACCATCGCGTTTTCAACTTTTGCGATTTGCGATCAGTCCCGCCGGGCCCACCGTACGATACCCCCGCCATTCATATAAAATATGCCTTTTCCCTTTGTAAAGTTGAAAAATGCCATTTTTCGTTGTTTATAAAGGTTTTTGTCCATTACGTCCATCCGCCGCATCTCCGCCGTTGATCTGTGCCCCCGCTCCACGATCTGACGACCACGCTCCTTTCCCACCCTCTGAAGCAGTTAAAACCTAAAAACGCAGGATTTCTTAATTGTTTTTGTGTTTTGCAGGTGTTTTAATGGTTTTCCATTATATAAAGAAGGAAATCCGAGGTTAGGAAATATGTTTCCTGCGCCTTCGAGCTATTAAAAAGAACCATTCACAGATTTGAATTCAATGATTTATCAATGTTTCATAAACGTTGATAGCACATAAAATGGCCTGCATGGCCCTGCACATCGACAAGACACTGTTTTACTCAAAAACAGTTAAAGAGTATAAGTTTGAAGACAGAGCACAACAGAATGAAGATTGAAGACATTTTTACGGGGATTATGGCTAAGACGGTTATCAAAAGCCTAATCCCCAACTCAAAACATAGCTTAAAGAAAACCTAAAGTGTTTTATCAGAAAAAAAGCCTCCACCGCCACATCTTGAGGTAAATTGATTCCTCAGCTACCACAGAGCCACCTGTTGCCTCAAACCTTTCAAAACATAGGCCGAAATTAATGAAGAAAATCAGATATTCGCCTCAGCGCAGCCAGGGAGTTACTTCTGCCAGGAAGTAAATGCATAAAAATCTGCCGGAGTTACTCCACACAATACTCTGAGCCTCAAAGTCAAATAAAGCTCCCATCGAGCTTTGATATTTATTTTAAAAGTTAATACAGTGATCCACTTGTAAAACTTCTCCATCGAACCCCTCAAAAGGCCGAGAAGTCCTGTATCTGTATTAATTGTCCTTAGAGATCTTTTGTTAGGTCTCACCTCTTCATTCTTCTATAAATACCTCAGTAGAAGATGAGAATTTGTTGGTTGAGTTGCTTACAGAGCTTTGAAATACATTTGAGCCTAAACTTCTGATTGTAAATAGTGTTCCCTGGCCCTTGGAGCTCTGCTTGTGATAGATTTGTTAGGCTAAGTAGTGAAGATGATTGCTGAACTGAAACATTGGACTTGAAGATTGTAACTGGTTTGACATCAATATAAAGTTGTTTCTTGGGATCCTGGTCTATATTACTGGTGAAGTGCCTCTTTATTTGTTAATTGTTTTCCTTCTATGTATGCCATATTGTCCATATTCCTCTGTAAATAACAGTTTAAACAAGGTTAGGATTTACTATATATCAGTAACCTTCTCTGGCTGAGAAATCTTTATCTTAATGTTTTCTTCAAATTTGTTTATTCAAGAATGATTTAATACAGTTTAAACAGTTAGGAATGTTGGCGTTCCCTCGTCCTTCTGTTGACTTAAAACATTGTTCTTGAATGTGATTTCCATTATTTGCTATTAAAGTGAGACTAGAGAAGATATGGTTTGCCCTGATTCCTAGATTCTTTTCTCCAAAGGCAGATTCTGAAAGTTTCCCTTGGTGTTGACTGAAAGCAGACTAGGTTTAAAAGTACTTTATCTGATCTTAAGTCACACTTTGTTTCTCTTATGTGTTTTCATACTTTCTGAAGGTAATTATGTGGATTACTAGATTGTTTGTCAATTAAGTTGCTATCACAACCCTGCCCAAGAAGCCACCAATAATTTCCGCACTCGGTTGGTTTAAACGCTACTTAAGGAGCTTTTCTCGTTTGGACCGACTATAAACCTTCTAAGAAATTATTATCGCTTCAACCCTCCAAACTTTATTGTTTCCCATCCTATCACCTAATCCTGTCAATCTTTGTATAGATGTACCTTCTGGATCACTCTTTATGCGCGTTCGACCAAAGCCCAAGTTATGACTCCACAGCTCAATGGACTATTCAAAACCATCGTTACATTTATCTCAGCCATCGTTTTCCTCCCTTGTCTCTCACCTCTTAACCCCTTTTCGTATTCGTGAATTTTTAATTCTCAAACAAGAATCATGCTCAACCATCCAAAAAAATGAATAAACTCTGCCTCTTCGGGCTAGTCAATACCATAACCCCAAACTTCAAAGACAAATCCATCTTTGTACATATTGGAGAGATCCCTCTCCGGATTCAGGAGGGCTAGATCCTAGAATCCCAAATTTGGTTGAAACGATGTTGTTTCTGTAATTGGACTCTGCCAATCTTGCTAATAAATTACAGAGACCTAACACATCTGTGACAAATCCTATGGAAGAAAAATAAAAACTTAGCAATGATGATGAGCCTCCAACAGTAAACCATACCATGTATAGTTCTATGATTGAAATCTTTCTTTACTTAACAACTTCTAGAATAGATATCATGGAAGCAGTAGGTTTGGTCAACAATTTTCAATTAAAGTCGAAGGAGCCTCATGTGAATTTAGTTAATTTAATATTTAGATATTTACAAGGCACTACATATTATGGTTTTTGGTATATAAGGGAAACATATCTTACACTCAAAGCTTCTATAGATGTATATTGGTCCGGTAGTATTGATGATAAAAAAAGAACTAGTGGATGATCTTTATTTTTAGGATATTTTTTGGTTCCCTAGCTCTACAAGAAACAAAATTAAATTTATATATCCACTGTATAAAAAAATATATTGAAGCACTCTACTATTGTACCCAAGTATTATGGATGAAGTAGAACCTCATGGATATTCAAGAGAATGGTGATAATCATGTTCCTATTATGTGTGACAATACCAACACTACAAACATTTCAAAAAAATGTGTTATGAATTTTAAAATGAAGCATATTCCTATTAAGTATCATTTTATTCGAGTAAAGGTTGTTGATCAAGATGTCAAGTTTGAATACATTCCAACAAAGGAAAAAATTGCAGTATATTCAATAAAAAAATTTCAAGAGAAAACATCAAATATATCAAACATAAAATGGTAATAATTCCCTCCTCACGGGAAGGAATGGCTCATTAATATCAATCAACTATGAAGTATGATTTTGACAGAGGATCTAAGATGTAGATGGAAAGAAAGAAACGTTGTTTAGGGAGGAGAAACAAACATGGGGATTATGGTTGCAACAAACATAAATGGAAGTATTCACAAGGGGAGAACCCTTCCATAGGAGGAGTAAACTTCATAGATTCATTGGTTGGGTGACCATCTATAGTTTAACAATGGATATTAATCCTCTTTTAATTAATTTCTAAGGGGGTGAGGAAGAAGACATTGACTAGGAAACATGAGAGAAGGATAAACCTTTAGACTAGTATATTAATAGGGGGATTTCATTCCATTAATCATCATCAATGTCTGGTGGTGTTGTCGTAAATGCCAAAGGGGAATATTATTGAGAAAGTGTTCTCATTGATGCCAATAGTTAGTCATTGATGTCAATACCAAGGAGATTTTTGAGTATGTTGGAAGTTGTAGTTGGTCATGTCAAGTTCATGGGGAGTGTGGTAAGTGTGCTTATGTGCATTTATACCTAGCCAAGGTCAATAATACAGGTAATATATCTCAGGGAATTTTTGTTTTATTCTATAGCCTCAATGAGAAAAATACATGTTCGATTGGTTAGCCCTCTTAGAGATATTTCCAATGGTATATCGAATTCAGCCAATATCACAAGGATTAATGAGAAAACATGTTTTGAAGTGAAAGTAACTTATGTTGGCTAAGGTATCTAGGATATTTAGGAACATCTAAGAAATCTAGATCATGTGGGGGTTTCATCACTTTTCCAAAACTGGATAGTCGAGAAGATATATTAGTTTTCCAAAACCTAATTCATATGGACAATTTGGTAGTTCAATTATTTCTCCATAACCGAATTCATCTAGACATATCCAAAAAACATAGGAAACCCGTCAAATACTGAATTTTCCTTTGCACCAGATGAGGTGGGAGTAGTGATAGATGGTAAATAATGAATGGTGGACAAATATTATGTGGCACATCACATGGTGTTAGGTGGGGATGACATGGAAATAAGATGATGTGGCTCACTAAAAAAGTTATAAGTGGTAGGATGACATTAGAAAATGATGTGGAAGATGACATGGAATATACTTGGGATACACATCAGGGGTTCATTTTGTAAGGGTTCCACAGTAGTTAGTTTTCCAAAGGAAAAGTCATCCAACTATTTGGTAATTTGAGAGTTAATAGGAGAAATAATTTTCCAAAATAAAAAATGTATGGATATTGGATTAAGGTTAAAGGTCAAATATCAAGATTCTTATACTAGTCACAATTCTTCTCAAAAATATATCCAAGAGTACTGATCTTTCCTGATGGATCTGGATTCCATATACAATATCAAGATATTTTAGCCAATGGTCTCGATTCGTGGTCCTATGGGATAAATAATGATATTTCATGCTAAAGCTTGTAATTTGGGCCAAAAAGAATCTAGTTTAATCATAATTTTCAATAAGGTCCTAGATCCATATTTTTAGGACTATGAGCATATCTTATGGTCATGAGAGTTAATCATTAAATCCCCAAAGAGCCATTGAATAAAGCTATATTTGGTTCATGTCGAAAAAATAACCAATGAGGAAAAATAAAAATAATATAGGTTGGTTAGATGATCGTCGACCTTGCCATGGTTGGTTGATCTGATAGAGTATAGATAAGCCAAAATAATTTGGATTTGTTGTTTTTTTCTGGAAAAATCATAAGGTTGTTTGGATAGTCTCGCTAAGAAACACAATAACATCTGAAGTGATAAGTGAAGTAATCTACAATAGATAAGCCATAGGGTTGAAGGTTTGTTATGTTTATATTTGTTTTATATGTTCAAGATTAAAGGGCTAAATTTATTTGTTAATATTCGGGATGAGGTATTTTCTTGAAGAAGTTGAACCTATTAAACAAAGCCAAGTCTGGGCTCATCTGAATCTGATGTGGAAGGCCGAGTGATTTGAAGAATGAATTGAAGGTTGTAGATAATGTTTGAAATATTGTGAAAAGGGAGGTCCACTATGATATTCATAGGTTGGTTCCTCAATCACGTTGTTTCCTACAACAATTGGGTGCTCTCATATTTCATTGGTTGGGTCCGCAATCATATTGTAGCCTAAATAAAGTGGGTGTTTGCATATTTTATAGCTAGGTGCCTCAATAAGGTTGTATCCTAAATAAGTTTGGTTCTTGGCATATTTCTTAGGTTGGTGCCTCAATGAGGTTATAGCTTAAAGCGGGTTTATGCTAGTTAATTATTGTAATCAAATATTGAAGAAAAAAATAAGAATATCTGTTGTTTTCTCCCACAAGGGTTTCCACGTATATATGGTGTTCTCATGTGATTGATGTGATGATTGTTCTTATTAATTCACTATTACGTTTCTAGTTATGATAAATTGTGAAATTGTTTAATTTTGTTAAATTGGCCATTACACTTATTCACCCCCACCCCTCTCAATGTAATCAAAATTCCAACAAAAATAATATTTATTCAAGCAGGGATATGATTTCTTCATGCCCCACTTGCATATTTTTCTCCCCAGTCAAATTTCCCCCTCACCAAGGAATCATAATCTATTGGTTGTCTCTTTTCTTTAGCTCTAACATTTTTATTAATAAAAACAAACATTACATCATATAATAGTTTGAAATCATATAATTAATGTTGGAACCCCAACGTTATATGTTTGTAATTACATTACAAAATTTTGGGTAATGAAAGGGGTGTCAGACTAATAATACAATAAGGTATGACCAATTTGAGCCTGCTCAGAGTGAAAAGGGAACCCTCCACTAAATATGAAATTCTTTGGAACTTCTCCTTTTCCTTGTGCTTGAGAAAAAAATCAGTAATAACTTCTTCTTGGCCCTCTCACTTAGGTTAAAGGCGTCTTCATTGACTTCCTAGCCATTGCCAAAGTCAACTGGAATTCAATTTCAACACTTATTTTCTTTTATATATAGGGTTCTCTCTTCTTTGATTCCTTTTATTCAAAATCAATTTGGTTTTGGAACCATTGGTTTCTCTTGTCTCTTCTCCCCACTCTCTTCCTCTTTTTCCTCTCTTATGTTATGTTTCCTTCATCTTCCTTTTTCTCCATCATCCCCCTTCACTCATGCACTCGTTAATATGAGAATTCTCAAGTTCCTCCTTTGGTAACATGGACAAAATAGAATTCTCTAGAGTGATACATGGCTCATACACCTAAGGGCAATTTGGTAATTATGTTTCCAGATCAAATATCTAGTTAACTAACTTAGTTAGATAGGAGGACCTCTTGGACTCCACTTTACAGCTTCACCCTCACACATTGGGATCTATATTGGCTATCCCTTTCTTTAGCTTAAGTATATATTAAAATTAGGATGGATAATTACATCACATAAGTTCTATCAAAGTAACGCCTATGCTAGTTATCCAACATATTAGTCTTAATTACATATTACAAATGTTGGGGTTAAAAGGGGTTTTTGTAGTCTTTGTCTTTAAATAATTTTAAAATTACACAATATTGTCACTCGTTTCTGCCTCGGTTGCAATAATGATAGGGATAGTTCTTCATTCCAATACACTTGCACATTCATAAAAATGAAAATTTTTAATTAAATTCACTTCCCTCATGGGAATGTCCTCTAGGAACCTTCTATCTTCAAATGCCTAAAATATGATTTTTTCACTACGGTAAGCATTCCAAAACTTGTTGCTTATCAATTCCTCTCATCTCCATTATCTGGAGATTTTCCTTCACCTTCTTTGCATATAAATTTTCAGCTTCATACTTTACTTCAAATTTGGCACATTTTTTATTGTGCTCTTCATTAGATCCTATTATCAATACCACCTTTATATTTTAATCATATTTAGTAATGTCCTTGTGGATTGCATCTGCTTTACTATTTCTAACTTAATAATTTCTCTCTTTACATGGGTCAATTCCACTTGGGCTTCTTCATCCTTTTTTATCTCAACATAGATGCATTCTTCACATCTTAATTTTTCTAACTCATCGATGTGGTCCTCATTTGAAAACCCTAGTTGGGTGCTACTTTATTTTCCAGTGCATTCACCCATAAACAAATTATTAGATACAATTCGGATGTTAAAGGAACATCTTATAATAGTTCACCCTATTCACATTATGCTCTGAACACCATCACCATCTCCCTCGTCAGCCTCCTTATTTTTTGGGAGGTCCTCACCTATTCTCTTCTTTATTTCAATTTTTCCAACTCAACATTGTGTTCCTCACTTGCAACCCCAAGTTGGGTGACACCTTATTTTCATTTACATTCATCCACAAGAAAATTATTAGATAAAATTTGTGTTTCTTAGCAAAAATATTCCAATAGTTCACTATTCACATGCATGAATTATGCTCCCAACATTATCATCATCCTCCTTAGTTATTGGGAGGTACTCACCTATTCTCTTCTTAATTTCAATTTATCCAACTCAACTTTGTGTGCCTCACTTGCAACCCCATGTTGGGTGCTACCTTATTTGCATTCACATTCATCCACATGCAAATTGTTAGATAAAATTTGGTTTCCTCAGCAAACATATTCCAATAGTTCACCCTATTCACATGCACAAATGATTCTCTCAACACCATCACCATTTCCTTTTCCCCATCCTTAGTTGTTGGAATTTATTCACCTATTCTCTTATATACTTCAAAATGAAAATATCCACACTATATGTGTAAATCTTAATTTATTTCTTTTCAATTCATAATGACCTCACCATTTTCTCCTCTAAATATTTTGCCTTAATTTTATGTACTTTATTCCTTAACTATTTTTTTTAGCCATTCTCCAAGGTTTTAATTCATATGAACAACCTTTGAACTTTTTCTTGCAATTCCTTCTTAACTTTGAATTTAATTATTATTTCCTTTCCTTTAAGCTTTCCACTTTCTAGTTTAAATCCTAACGCTTTCTCAATGACCCCTCACTACCTATGTAGCTTCCCCGCCTCATCTTTTGTGAAGACCAAATCCATTTCTAAAAAATGCTTTAGATTTTGACCTCTTCATCACTAGGCTTGTATTCATGTTAACCCCTTTCAATTGTTCTCCCCAATTGATACATTTTTATAGCTATTGTCTTCTTTATATTTTCTTGACAAATCTACCCAACAACTTCATAAACATTAAAGTTTCCTTTATCCACCTACAAAATATGATTTTCCCATATATCTTGAAAATCACAAAGAGTTATTTTATCCATACATATTTCCAAGGATAACAAGCACTTAGCAACCATGATCAAATTCTAAATCTGCCCCAAACTTCTCACCTAATGGTGTAAATTTCCCATTTTATTGTGTCCACCTTTAACTCCATAACAACACATACCAAACTATTGGTTGGAATCGTTCATTCCTTCCCATACAATTCTACACTTCAAACATTGGTGTTGTACTAGAAAAACGTCATCTACCTAGCCTACCTTCTCTTCATTAGAGTTGCAATTTGCAATAGGAATCTTCTTTGTTTGATACCAATTGATATATCACCTAAAATATCTTGATATCACCTAAAATATCATGTGAACAACAGCCACACTATGATATAAATCTACACTCATGGAGTATAAAAAATATAGGAAGTGCACACATATTTTTCAAAACAAAAACAGGCACATAAAGGAAGAATTCATTCCACACTTAATTATATATATTCTAAAATGTCAATTTCATAAATTTTATTCCTAAGTGCCTTAATGGATTTCATGAATTATTCACAACATACATTAAGGATTTTTTTCTTCAAGTACTAAAAATGGTAACATATTGGTTTTAGCCTCAAACAAGCCTACAAGTGGTTTAGAAACAAAAACAAACAAAAAAGAAAAACTTTTTTATTTTGGTTCTTTATTCTTGAATTGTGGTAGCATATCTCTCCTCCCTTCTCTAATTGTTTTCCTCTTCTACATTTCTTTCTTTTCCTTTTATATTTAATATTTTCTTATTCTCTTCTCAATATGTATTTGAATGGTGATGCTTTTCTACCCTATATTCTCTAACAATAATAGTTTTGTTGAATTTCTTGTTGGAACTATCTCCTCCACTTTTACTCTTTTATTATTCTCTATTATCCTTTATTTCATCTTCAAGTGTAGTTATTTTCTATCAAATGGATTCTTCTTCCCTCCTTAACTTTTCAATTCTACCCAAAATGCACTATAATTTCCCTCTAACCTTTGTAGTCCCTTAAGTATCCTCTAGTCTTCTTCTTTTTTTGTTTCATTCTTCCTCATCTTTGTCCCTTGATCCTCTATTTTTGTTCTGTTCACCTTGTATTTTTTTTTCTTGAATACAAAGTGTGACTTCTTTTTATTCATAGGTAGAGCACTTTCTTCTCTCAAAAAAATTGTATAACATTAAGATCCATCTTCATAATGTCAAACAACTTCCCATAAAAAAATGAAGGCTCAATAGATGAGAAAAGGCCAAATGGTGTATGTTCAAACCTTCTATCAAAAAAAGTAAAGGATACAAGTGTCAACCCAATCATTTTAATGTGGGGTCTAATCCCAAGCCCCATCAACAATTAAATGCATTGAATAAATTCTTGAGAAGTGCACGCATCATCAAATGAGAGATAAACGATCCAATGTCCCAAAATACCTCATGTAAAGCATAGATCAAGAAGCCCAAAGAGTTTCCAAAAGTGTGCAAAAGGGTAGAAATCATTAAATGGAAATGAGACTAAACACCACAAACTTCATTAATGACTCTGCCATAATTCTACCCCTACCACCACAAGTTCCATGCAATGAGAATTAACATGAGGGCAATAATTCAATGCCACTACATCAAATACACACCGCAATATTGTACCTAAAATACTAGGAAAATATTAGAATTTAAAGTTCTATAATTAGTTGATAATTATGTGTTCAACATAATATAATATCCTTATTAAGACCGGGATATAGAAACATAATTTTTCAAATTAGACCGGGATTTTGAGATCAACATACTTACCCTTCATTTTTGGTCAATTGAAGTGGAGAATGCGCTCTGCTAGGGTTTTTCTCTCTAACTCCAAGCCGAAACCCTAGCCAACTCTGCAACCTGCTGTGTTGTGTCGGCGCCTGTCAAGCTACGCGGGGAGGCTCTACAAACAAGCATGGCGACGGCAGCGGGGGGAGGCAGTAAGCCTCCCCCTGAAACGGAAAAAGAATCCGATGGGACATCCAGCCAAAACGAAACAGAAGCGGGAAAAAAGCTGGAGGCCAATGCGTCTCAGACGCCGACCTCTGAGAAGCAAACGGATGCGCAGCCTGTTACTTCATCCACATGCAAGCCCATAGCTCCATACAGACCCAAAATCGACTTTCCAAGTCACCGAATAAACGCCAGAATCCAGTATATGAGAGATCACGCTCTCATTTGGAAATTCATTGGCTTCTGGCCAACAGAAAAAGCGTTACAGGGTTGGATTGCTTCCAAATGGAAGCCCAGGGGACATGTTACTCTGCAACTGGGTCCGAAAGGATTCTTCACAGCCATTTTCAACTGCATCGAGGACCGAAACAAGGTTATCGAAGGAGGCCCATACTTTTTCAACTCAGCGGGGTTATATCTCAGGAATTGGGTAGAAAGATTCAACCCAGACAGAGAAAATTTCAATTGGGCACCTGTATGGATCCGTCTATACTCTCTGCCTCTTGAATACTGGGATGAGGATTCCCTTCAGGAGATTGGAAAAGGGTTAGGAGAGTTCATTAAGATAGCTGAAGAGACCAAACTTCGAAGATACACCTCCTACGCAAGAATCTGTGTTTACATGCACCTAGACAAAGCTCTACCAGACGCGGTAAGTCTATTTCATGATGATTTTGAATGGATTCAACCTCTTGACTATGAACATGTTCCATTTAGATGCAGGAGATGTCATGCCCATGGACATCTCTTCAGAGACTGTCCCCTTAACTCTCAAGCTCAGAACAAAGAAACTGAAGACAATGCAGAAGCCGATGGATTCACCAAAGTTCCCACTCGAAGGAGACATAATAAGAAATCCTCCTCCTCTGTGAAAAAACCTAGTTCTCTTGTTAATACCCCCTCCACAAGCAATAGCTTTTCCATCCTTGATCAATCCGACCCTCAGGTTGACCCTACCCAGCCCTCCCTCCATCCCTCCTCTCCTTCCTCTGAACCTTCGAATTTTCCCATCTCTCAAACTCCTGCATCTACCCAACCGGAGGTGCAGGCTACGATCCCCTCTGAATTTGACCCTACTTCTACAAAAAATCAAGTGACTTGGAACCCTAACCTCATGGATCTGGATGGGATGCAATCTGGCCCCAGCCATGCAATAAGGAAGCTCAGGAAAATAGTCAGCTCACCCTCATGGATGAAGACTCAGAAGGCTTCGATCTTGGTGAACTGGACCTATTGGGACTAGAAGATGCTTGTCGAAGGAAAGAATTCGATAAAACTAATCCTAGACAGATTGAATCACTTGAAGCATCCCTCTCTAAGGTTCAACAACAGAAGAAATTGGGTATTCAACCAGGGAGCCATTGGGACAGCTTGAAAGTAATTAAAGAAACCAAGAAGCAAGGGCGAAAACCAGATTGGCAACGTACCATCACTCTGGGGGAAATGTTGATGGATTCCAGGTGATATCCCAAGTTAATGAGGTTCTTTAAACCGCTCGCAGGCAATTCCCCATGAAGCTCATGTCATGGAATGTAAGAGGGCTCAATAGCCCTGGAAAGTACAGAATGATTAAGAACATGATTCAGAAAGAAAAGCCTCAAATTCTCTTCCTTCAGGAAACAAAATGTAATAGTGAAATGCTTGGCTCAATCTTAACAAAGGCTTGGCCAAGCAGTAGCTCAGTGGCAGTGGATGCTTCAGGCTTCTCAGGAGGCCTTGCAGTTTCCCGGGACACTCAATCAGTAATGTTGGAAAATTTCCATGCGGCGCACAACCTAATCCAGGCAACATTTCATCCTATTGGTACCAACATACACGGGCATCTCTCCAACATTTACTTTCCTCAGGATCAGGTTAGTAAGATGGAGCTTTTAAATACTTTGGAACATCTAAATTCCAATAGAACGCATCCCCTGTGGATCATTGCAGGAAACTTCAACATGATCACCAGATTGGAGGAAAAATATGGTGGACGGTCAAGACTGGACCCAGAATGCTCCTTTTTCAAAAACTTCATCAACTCCAACTGGCTTATTGATATTCCTTTCTCCAACGGCATTTTCACCTGGAACAATAGAAGAGCGGGGAACCAGCAGATTGCTTCAAAACTAGACAGATTCCTCATTTCGGATAATGCCATTCATGTAGGAGGAGACATTACAGCCGCAATACTCCCTGAAGCTGGCTCAGACCATTGGCCTATTCTCCTTCAATGGCAAGACATAGGGACCCATCTAAAACGACCTTTCAAATTTGAAGCTTTTTGGCTCACGCATCCGTCCTTCAAAGAGATGGTTTATGCTGTGTGGAAGAGCTATGTCCCACCAACAGGTTCAAAAATGTATCAGTTTCAACAAAAGCTCAAATTCCTCAAAATTCACATCAAGAACTGGAATCAGACAGTCTTTGGAAATATATTTCAGGAGAAAAATATCCTTGAGCAAAAAATGGCAGAGGTTCAACAAGAAATCATCAACAAAGGAAGATCAGAGACTCTTGTTGCAAAGGAGCAGGATCTACAAAAGCAGCTAGAAAACAGATACAAACAAGAGGAAATCCTATGGCGGCAAAAATCCAGAATTCGTTGGTTGAAAGAGGGCGAAAGAAACACCAAATTCTTTCACAACTCTACCATTCAAAGAAGGATGCAAAATCGAATCAGCCATATCACCAACCAAGAAGGGGAACAGATGGAGAAGCACGAAGAAATGGAACAAGAGCTCTTGGATTACTTCAAAGGCATCCAACAAGAGCCTCTTGTCGACAGACAACAGGCTATAGACCAAGTCAAGCAGCTGATTCCAAAATTGATCACTGCGGAGCATAATAAAATGTTACTGTGCCCAGTCTCACTCCAGGAAGTTGATTTCGCTATGGCGCAATTTAAGGACAGCAAGGCTCCAGGCCCGGACGATTTTACCTCGAACTTCTTCCATCACTTCTGGGACCTCATCAAACATGAATTCTGGCAGCTCGTCGAAGAATCAAGAACCATGCATTGGCTTCTACCCTCTCTCAATGCTACCTTCATCGCGCTAATCCCGAAGGAGGATCAACCAAGTAAGCCCGAAAAATTCAGGCCTATTGCTCTCTGCAACGTGATTTACAAAGTCATCTCCAAAGTCATAGCCAATAGGCTTAAACCCCTCTTGCCTCTTCTCATTTCTCCTGAGAAGACAGGCTATGTGGAAGGTCAACAAATATTGGACGACATAATCTTAACTCATGAGATTATACACTCCCTAAAAATATGCAAGAAGCCAGGTATGCTACTCAAGATCGATCTCTCTAAAGCTTTTGACAGATTGAATTGGAATTACATTCAGCAGATACTAAGTGCTTTCGGCTTTGACCAAATGTGGATAAGATGGATAATGAATCTCATCTCTTCCACTTTCTTCTCCATCCTCGTTAACGGGATCCCCTCCCCCCCTTTCTCCCCCTCCAGAGGTATTAGACAAGGAGACCCTCTCTCCCCCTTTCTCTTTGTTCTTATGGCTGAAGGCCTCGGCAAATTAATCCAAAATGGAGTTAATACTCATCTTCTGAGAGGTATCTCCCTTCATGGAGCCCCTGTTACCACCCACCAGCAATTCGTGGATGATAATATGCTCTTTTTCCACCCTTCTGTCTAAGAAGCACGCTCTTTTAAAGCTATTTTAAACATTTTTTCTAAAGCCTCTGGTCTCTCCATTAATGATTCCAAATCACATATTTTCTTCTTCAATACTCCTCCCATGACTCAAGCCAATATTTCCCGTATCCTTGGCTTCTCCATAGCATCTCTCCCAAACAAATATCTGGGTGCCCCCCTTATTGACTCTACTATCAAGAATGCTTCCTGGGACCTTCTCCTTGAAAAACTTGAATCTCGGCTCTCTTCCTGGACTTTCAAAGCCCTCAACATGGCCAGCAGACTCACTCTCATCAAAGAAGTGCTGCAATCCATGCCTCTTTATCTCTTTTCTATCTTGGCTGCTCCTAAATGGGTCCTTAAGCAGATCAAATCCCTACAAAGGAACTTCCTTTGCGGATCCTCTGGCAGGAATAGAAAATGGGCCCTTATTAATTGGAATACAGTCTGTATGCCCAAGGACGCAGGCAGTCTTGGCCTCAGAAACCCTATTCACAACAATGAAATCATGGGAGCACGTATATGGTGGAAATGGATCTCAAATCCACACACTCCCTGGGCTAAAATATGGACTGAAAAATATGCCAACAACAGATCTCCTGAAGATTTAATAAGGCTTTCACCTGAACGCATAGGCTCTCTTGTGTGGACTGCAGCCAAGCATCACTATGCGCTCATTTAGCAGCATAGTTTTTGGGAGATCCGCAAAGGCAATTCTGCCAGGTTCTGGGCGGATTCTTAGCAGCAAAATCCACAGCTTCGTGAGATCTTCTCTCACACCAATTTTGGCAATGACAACGCATCAATGGAAGAAAATATTTGTCAATTCTGGATGCCATCACACTGCAAAGGCTTCAGGAAATGGAAATCCCCAACCCTCATAGCTCCACATGCTCAAGTTCATGAATGGGAAGCGCTCAGCCTCGAGCTTCAGAGACGGAAAATCAGATATTTAGAGGACCCAGACATTCTCAGGTGGGGTTATACAACGAAAGGTATGTTCACCACGAAGGAAGCCTATTCTCTAAAATACCCTACGCCCCTTCCTCGTGATCCTCTCTGGAAATTGATTTGGGCCCCAAACATATGGCCAAAGATTTCTACTTTCCTATGGCTCCTTAGTCACAAAAGAATTCTCACCTGGGATAATTTAGTCAAAAAGGCTTCATAGGACCATCCAAATGTCCCAATTGCAATCAACACAATGAATATATTCAACATCTTATGACGTCCTGCTCTCTTGCCAATACTTTATGGGAGAAAGTCAGTTTTCGTAGCCAGAGAAACAAACCCTCTGGAGCATAACTAACATCCTTCGGAACTGGCCTAAGCATCCTTATAATTCCTCCCTCCTCAATGCCCTCTAGCAGCTTATTCCTAGTGTGCTCTTCTGGTCGCTATGGAAAGAAAAAAATAAACGCATTTTTAAAAATCAAACCTCACCTCTGGATTCCATTTGGGACATCATTTGCAATAATCTTCAGGAATCCCTTGCTCTTCACTCTTGGAATGAAGAGGATTTTCCCAAGCAACCTACATAAATCTCCATTTTGCAGAACTGAAATCTCAAAATTAAGCTGACACCAACCCTTAGAAGTAGAACTGTCCCTGCAGTTCCCCTGAAATGGTCTCCTCCACCCTCTGGAATGTTCAAATTAAATTTCGACGGTGCTTCTAGAGGAAACCCCGAGCAAGCAGGATTTGGAGGCATTTTTAGAAGCTCAGAAGGAGATGTGCAGGCCATTTACTATGGATCACTTGGGTGGGACACCAACAACTTGGCTGAGTTAGAAGGGCTCTGGCAAGGGCTCAACCTCATACAGCACTACAAATTCTCTCCCATCATCATTGAAGGGGATTCTCAGATACTCATTAATATGGTTAATCAGATCCTCTGGGGAACCAACACAGCAAAGATAGCAAACAGCTGGCGCTTGGCTGCCAGGATTGATCAGATAAGCTCCTGGTTGCACAACAACAGAGCAATCTCGTTCACTCATGTTAAGAGAGAGGGAAATAAAGTCGCAGATCTTCTAGCCAATTTGGGAGCAGACAACACTAATACTCTCACTCATGGCCCCCTCAATGTTATCCATGAACCAGAAAAGCTACAAAACTGCACTTTGTTGGTGCACAAGGATCGCCTGGATGCGGGTGCCAGTGATGAATGATGGGACCTTGGCACCTACGCGTCTCCCGAAGGAGTTCGCATGGGAGGGCCATATGCTCTCCTGTACGCGCATTTATGCGCTCATTAATCGGCCAGCTCACGGAGCAATTAAACCTGTGTAGGAGCTCTCTCATCGCACTATGGGTATTCAATCGGTCATGGCTTTCATTCCAGATTTTTCGGTTAATGGTGATAGCAGCGCAGCCTCTCTGCCTCCTTTAAACAGTGCATGCCCTCAAGGCTATGCAGAGACCAGCATTCGAACCCATACCAGGTGTCGCTTTACTCTCCTCGCTTGTTTTGAACCACTGCCTGGGATTCACTTCTCTTAGAGCAGCTTCTGTCGATCCAATCCAGCACACCAGGCTCGAACGGTGGATTTCTGGGGCAACGCCCCCCTCTTGACGCTCAGACGACAGACTGCTCCTGCGGAATTTCCCATCACTGCGTTTTTGGACCACCTGCTTGTCCCTTGCATTGTATTTTCTCTTCGCAAGGCTCAGCCTCCATGACGTGCATACGACATAGAATGTGAAGCAGACGTGGCTCAAGTAGAGGGAGAGCCTCACAACATCGACCTCCCTCCAGTTCTGTCTCAGGATCCTCTTCTGCTGAAGAGACTCAGGAAATGTATCATGGCGGCAGACGAAGGCGTCATGGGATCTCTGTTCTTCAGGTTCAACCTTTCCCTCTCCCACCTGCTGACCCCCCTAATGCTCCAATTCCTCCCGCCTCCCACAAGTCTACCCGCTTGCCCATTCGCCAATCGTCCCAGCGTGCTGAATTTCGTTTTGAATGTCTTCATGACAATCCAATTGCCACTGCTTACATTACGATGACACTTAAAGAAGAGGCTCCTCTCCCCTGTCCCTCCCCTGAAGCTTCCTTGAGGCCTCCTTCTACCTCCAGTCCTCCCAAAAGCATGGCTCAGCCAGTAAACGTTGCCCTCCACGCAGAAGAAGCTTCGCGCAAGATGGCTAGAGTCTTGGACCAGGAAGGCGCCCTCAAAGGCGTCATGAATGATTTTGAAGATGAGTACGCTTGCAGGGTGGTGGAAGAGCCTCCGTCACCAACTCAGGATCAGTGATATGCTCAGCTCACAGCTCTATCGGGTATTTTTGTTCAATTTCCGTTGGAATTTTTTGTCTCTTTGTCCCAACGTGCAGCTCGAAAAGTTGAGTGTTACTCTTAGTTTATTTCTTTCTGTCAAAACATCATGTATAAGTTGTAGGCCAGTTTCCCATCCCAGGGCAGCCAATATGATTTCTAAAGGATTGGTTTCCCATATCGGGCAGTCCAGACTCTCTCTGTTTAGCATGTTCTTCAAGCCCGGTGCTCAGGCTCCCTCAGATGACACCGCGGCAGTTTTGTATCAGTAACCCTTATACATAATAGAATTAGTCTTATTTAGAAAAGAAAAAAAAAAAAACAAACTTACCCTTCAAATTAGTGCTAAGTGGACTATTCAAAAATCATGAGAAATTAGTCAGTTACGACTACCTCTCATGGAAATGGTCATTGATGAATGACTAAATTAACGCAGTTGAATCCCAAAAATGATTTCTAATACTTACCCTTCTTTAAATATTATGTTATTTAAAAAAAATTGTGATACTTAAATTCATTTTCACTTTCACCTCCGCATTCCAAAGTCATCACCAAAATGCATATCATGAAATAAACATTTTTAAACACATAAATTAGTGTATACACTTAAATAAATACAACATAGGGAGGCCAAATGCTTAATCTTATATGATGCCTTCAATCTTTATAATCTCATCTTTTTATATGTGATACACATACATTTCTTGTCTTTCACAAATTATACTAAAGTCTAATATGAATTCATCTCATAATGTCTAAAAAAACTTGTCCCACATAAAACTATTAAATCTAAAACATAATAGAAAACGTGGAATATTTTAAATTTTATGGATCCAACATCTTCGTTGTGGAGAGGGAAATAACTAAACATTGATATGGTAACTAAACATAAACATTGATATGTAACTAAAAGCACACACTTAATGGACCCAACATTCTAGTGTTGAAGAGGGGAACCATTGAGCTATATGCTCAAATGAAATACCTCAGTTTTGAAGAGGTTATCAAGATCCTACAAAGATTGACACAACGTCTTGATCGAGACCGAACACCACGTAGACCACTTGGCCTAACTCTTTTGTTGGTTGCTTCGTCATTAATAAACATATGTGTTGGTTGCTTCGTCATTAGTGTATGTGGATGAATAATAAGAAGCAGACATAAATGTCAGGTTGGGTTTGTACACATTGTTCAGAACTCGAACGGGGTGATTTTGTATCCATAAAAATTGTTTCGAATTAAGACAATTATTAAAAGTGAAATTAGGAAAATTATATGGTTTTGACTCTACTCTTCATCATTATAATGGGTCTTAGTGCATTCCTCTCTATTCGTAAATTCATTATGATATTTCTTTTTTTTAAAAGGTGTGTTATATAACAAATTAGAATTTTTTTTATGGATTTTGTATCCATAAAAATTGTTTAGGATTAAGACAAATATTAAAAGAGAAATTAGGAAAATTATATGGTTTTGACTCTACTCTTCATCATTATAATGAGTCTTAGTGCATTACTATCTATTTGTAAATTCATTTATTATATTTCGTTTTTAATACAAGGTGGGTTATATATAACAAATTAGAATTTTTTATGGATTTGAAATTTCCATTGACGATATTCAAAGAAAAAAAAAATTAACATTTTTTATTATATATAAAATTTACTTAATTTATAATAAAAATAAATACCATATAATTTTTTTTAATTATTGTTCAAAAAAATAATATCTAATTTTTATAATGTATTATCATCTTTATTTAATACACTATTAATATATACATAAATATAAATAATAAGTTGTAACACTCTTCAGTAAAAGTTGTAAATGTATTTTGCCGTAAAAAATTTGGTAAAACTATGGATCACGTAAAAATGGTGAGAACATAAATGATATTTTATGTAACTGAATTTATTTTATAGTTATAAAAGTTTGGACAGCCATAAAATTACGAGGAAAAGTGATAAAGAGAGTTTCATTCACCAGACAATAGTTAAGACAATTATTTCTCTCCCTTGAGATAAATAATCTCAGTTGGGACAAGGGAGCTAAGAGGGTGAGAGAGAAGAAAACCTAAGGCAACCTTGGAGAATTGGTAGTTGATGGATTAAGATCCAAGAGAGGAGTGAAGCTTCAAGCTTTAGAACCTAAAACTAGGCATTGATGAGGTTGGAAGGACGCTTCCAGTTGAGGAATCCTAGAGTTGGTGGGTGGTCAGTGGGATCCTTGAGACAGTCTTGTGAGCCTGAGTTCCTAGGTTGGACCGGAAAGGTTTGATTCTTCTGGATAGACCTGACTGTGTCACTGTCGAGTAACTGTTCTAGGAATAAAATTAGCCCGAGGAGAGTCCCGATGTGCAGATTCCCTGGTAATTTTGTGGTTGGAACAAATAGTTTATCAAAGATAATTACTTAACCTAATGTTTATGATGAATAACTTTTTGTCTCATGAATGAGAGTAGCCTTTACTGTGTCAAGATATGTGCTTTCCTTCTGCTTATGAAAGTAGTTTGTAATTTACCCTTACTAATAAAGGAGAGGAGCAGTGAAGTAGGTTAGTTTTAGGCTAAACTAGTTAAGGAGTAGCCAGAAACAATTTTGACTTCAAAATAATAAAGGGTTGGAATGGATGAGAAAACCTTAGAGGTAGGTCCCGCTCAAGGAAATCCCAGGCCTAGTGTGAAAAATATTAAAAGAATGACAATAGAAGAAAATATATTATTCAATTAATCTTGAAGTCAAAACAAAGAAATTATATTTATAAACTATTCTTGAAAATTAGGGACAAAAGAAACTGACAAGTATACGTGCTATGTCATAAAACATTATTGTGACAATTCAGGAAAATGAATGTGTAAAATCTAAAAATATATATATAAGCTATAATGCAGTTGTAAAAGAAATATTTCTTTTGGGAAAAGAAAACGAATTTTCTACTTAAACATATGCCGGTGTGGTAGAGATAGGAAAACCAACAAAACTCCAAGATTATAGCACAAAGGAAAGAAACAAAACCCTTAAATTTATTGGCCAACAAGTTTATCATGGAGAGGATGCCACCGAAACATCAAGACTATATTGTAAATGAACAGTGTAGCAAAGGATAAATACCTGACACTCGAAGGACTAAATAAAATATTTTCAATATTATATATAAACTCTATAAAGAAATGAAGTGATCAAAGAAAATACATTAACACTATCATAATTCATAAATAAAACATTTTATAATTAATTTATTATGAGTGTTGTTGCATTCAACAAATTATAAGTCTCTAGTGAGAGAAGACTACAAGGGAATACCACGAAAAATAAACCCATGTTATTCAAAAATAAAATTTCAAGGTTGAAACCAATAATAGCTTCCTAAGTGAGAACTAAGAGGAACATTTTAGTAACTAAACCCTTGATACAAACCGACCCAAATAATAGATAAATCCTTTTATCTTTAAACTACATCAAAGGCTGCAAGGCCAAGTCCTAAAATCCTTAAGGGAGCTAGCAAGAAAACAAAGCATGGTTGTAGATGTCTGTCGGACTAAACTCATGCATATAATTGAAATCATCCATGGACCTGAGGAAGACAAATTAAAAGAAGAGTGTTATCATTGGATCCTTTAGGTCATGGAAACAGAAGTCGCAGGAACAATTATCCTAGAACAAAGGTGGTGGGATCAAACCTAGTTGACATTTTCTGATACATAACAATTAGGAAAATATTATAAGGATAAATTAAAACTAATAAAAGTAAATAATATAAAGGGGTATATTTAAGGGAAATAACTTGCAGCATTCTAAGTTTAGCCATTCTTCCAAGCCTGGAAGACAAGTGATACGAGACTTAGTTTAGGAAAAATGCATCCAATAAAAAGGAGAGATACCAGAGAACCCTTATATCCAAAAAGGAAATTGCATACCTATAAATTGAGGCACTAAAACCGAGAGTTATGTTCCATAAATTACATTGTGGCTACCAGTAGTTTAAACCCTAAATAAAAGGTGCAATATTCAGAACTGAGACGGGTGAATTAGCAATCATTTCTAGATCAAGACAACTTCATTCAAAATAAATATACAACAAAATATCATCATCAAATGGTGAAACCCTAAGCTCTATGGTAACTTGGTACATTAAAGGACTCTTCATTTAAATGACTGTAAAACGCCTTGACTAAATCCATGTCTTAACCTGGAGAGGAAAAAGGGTAGTGATTAGTGGGGAAACATGGTCATCAAACCCTAGCGAGAAAGTCACATGTTGAAAATTTTTGTTGAGAAATTTCACTTGTGAATAAATTCACACCAGAATGTTAATATAATTGATATCAACACATGTAACACCTTAATATGATTTGGAAGTAAAATATTAACATACCTAAAAGGAGACGTCTCCCTTCGTCAACCTTTTGGTCGCGCACCTACATCCCTACTTTAGAACTCTTGTGCAATTTCACATAATTAACCATCTGTTGAGTTTTGAAAAGGGAAGAAAACAGTTCGGAAAGGGTTGGACCTCCCAAGGATATTGAAATTCCATGGAAAAA
Organism: Pinus albicaulis; assembly: GCA_034641835.2. Lineage (NCBI taxonomy): Eukaryota > Viridiplantae > Streptophyta > Pinopsida > Pinales > Pinaceae > Pinus > Pinus albicaulis. Next base: position 323,344,666 of record CM076572.1, read on the forward strand.
TTCTTTCAAAGTTAACTTGAAAGGAGCATAAGTAGTGGATATAATTGAAACAATAGACAACCCTATATCTAGTTAGTTGAGACCTATGTGTTAATATAATGGTGGGAGTCTCCTTACTGAGGGTTGGGACACCCATTTATGCAGAGGGCAAGAGTTTTGGCATCGTTGCAGAGCTATTCTTGGTTGAGCGAATTGGAGGAATGAACTCTGGTATAGTGTTGGGTTGAGGTGGTACTTACACTATAACTACCTTCCCCAAATCTTAACTGTTGATTGGATACCTAATCATTTACATCCATAGATCCTAAGACTCCAATGATTGATGACAAGTGACAATCATAGGTGAAAACGTCGTGAACGTTCGATCCTTATGAAAATAGTTGCAAATGGTATTCACAAATATTCAGAGCATGGACTTGGATAATACAATGAGAGTAACAATAAATTAATCCATCAATATAGCGTTGTGTAATATTTACATAGGGAAAATTGTTATATACGTAATTTTTCCCAACACTTAATTAATATATTATGTTAAAAGAACAAGTATATTCAAATATTGGGGAATTAAAGTTATAACTAGATTTTATGAGGTGTCCAAATCACATTTTTAAGTTTATGCTAGAGTGTTGTAAAGGTAAAAAAAAAACAAAAAATGTATAGAGTTGTGTTACAAGTGGTATCAGAGTTGAAGGGTTCAACACTATGACTTGATTAATAGAAAATGTCAATACAAATATGTTGGGCCCCATGGAGAAGAAGATTTGTAGATATAAAAAAATGTTTGTACCCTTACTATTTATAAATAATATTCAATCTAAGGAAAAAATCGATGATTAAGAGTTGGAAACAAACCATAATGAGAAACCAAATAAATTTTTGTATCAAAAGCCATGACAATGAGTGGAGAATCTTGTCATGCATACACTGAAAAATAAAGTTTCATTATGAAAGTTAAGCTTAGAATAATGGTAATTGGAATTATCATTGGGGTACTCTTAACTATAGACAAACGTATTAGGTGCCTAGGAGAGAAGATGGTTGTAAATAGTAAACCGCATCCTGCTATTGAGGGTAATGAATAGAAAATAAAATATATGGTTTGTAACCATAAGGAATTATATGAGTAAAACAAATTGGGAGATATATATGTACGTAAATTAAGTAGAGTATTAATTCTTATATTATTAAACAATAATCATAAAACATTAAATGCCTATGTTAACATGGATGGCAGTGTGTTGCACCCTAAGAGGTTCAAGGTTAATTACATAATGATTACTTCTTTTCAGTTGCAATATTTTTATTTATTTTTACTAACTGCAAGTTATAAGATCCATAATAAAGATGTTTATATTAAACGTCTAATATGGGTTGTTTGGTTTTGAGTTAATAACACCTAATTGTTAGGTTAGATATGTTCAAAATGATAATCACTTGGTTAGTGTAACTACCCCCTTGCACATATAATGGATGTTTACTAAAGACTCTTATGATTAAAAATAATTATATAAAACATAAGTATAATTATGATTCGTTGAGATATCTTGGGTGACTAATAGGAAGGAGAGGATTCATTTTGGGTGACTGACTGAATCAAGCTCTAGACATTAAAATGTTAAATAAGTGATGGTAATGATAACAAGAACACAAGCCTATATGCCAACTATACAACTCAATTATAAATAAATCCTATGCAATAATAATCGTTTGGTACATGATTCATGATGGATGAAAATAAAGTCTAAGTTGATAAGGGAATTAATGAGCTTACATACAAAAAAAGTCTTCTGATAAAAGGAGTCCCCAAAGGTTGATTAAAATAGTAGAATGATTGGCACACATAATTATAATGGGAGATTATATATAATTTATATCATTGATAAGGTTCCAGTGTTTCTTATGTAAGTAAGTGGTATACTAGAGTTGTTAAAAAAAATCATAAGAATCAAATTAGAAAGGATTAATGACTAGGACTGATAACAAGGTCAAAAAGTCCTCTTCAAAAAACAAAAATGATATAAATAATTAAAATAGTTAAGCAATAGAGAATTGTAGCAGAATTACTTAGTAAAATTCATGCCTAAAAACTAGCGAGATGGAGGTAAGTTGTGATAACTTGTGATGAAGAAAGATTTGTCTCAGACATAATGAAGAAATATCACTGAGTTTTGAGTTGAAAGTAACATGGCATACTTTAATATAAAAATAGACATGGATCATATCAAAAGAGTGATGTTGAATCCCGAAGGGTATCCACTTTACAAAAAAAATGGTAAGTATAAGGAGAGAAAAATTATAGTTTTTTTTAGAACATGGAATCTTCTTAAGGAAATACAACGACCTTAAAAATATAAACCCAGATAGTTTTTGAAATTCCTGCATCTTGTGAACACAAAAACTCAAGGATTTGAGAGTTATAAACTCACAATATTGAGTCATAAATGATTCATTAAATGATTTATTCTATAATCGATTCTCAAATGGAAATTTAATAAGATCAAAGCAAGCTGACAGAGAAGTGTGATTAATTGAAAATGATGGTAATTGTAATCCAATATGTAAATATTGGAATAAATGGATACCAAACGATAAACTATATATATATATATATATATATATATATATATATATATATATATATATATATATATATATATATAAATAAAGACCAAATGAAAAATATGCAATTCGTTCTTAAAAAAATTCAGCATGTCAAAACAACCACACTAACATGAGATATTGAGACAATTGATAGGCATGAAAAATGCAAGGGGAAATATCGCAGTCATGGCACTTGTGACCCCAAACACCTTAACTAGTACTTATTGTAGTACTGGAAGGGTTTGTAAACTGAATTTGAGGTTTTTAAAACTCATAGGTAATATGTGTCAAAGTAGTACAATGGTAACTTTGATAATATAACTTATTATTGAAACAACGGTAAGCATGCAAGTAATACTCTAGGTTGTGCCTTGAATTGTTATAGCATATTCTTTGAGTATTACCTGATGCTTTAAGATTTGATGGCCTATTAGAGAATTTATAGAAAGAAAATAAGGAAAGGAATTAGATAAGAAATATTCCTTGCACTTAAATAAATTGATGATGATAATATGATTACTGTGAGGCTAACTTGGTAAGATAATAGATACCATGCAAGTGGTAATTTGAAGTGATTGTTTTGGAATTTGATAATTTTTTGTTATGACATGTGTAACATCATGGAGGAATGGTGGTGTCTAAGGAATAAACCATTAATTTTAAGCCATCATGGGAATATAGTAGGGAATCCTTCCTCGAGACGATGATAAGTATAGTTGTTTTGTGGGGTTATAATAAGATAACTAATTACTCTCATCTTGGAATAGAATTATTGTCTATTAATACTCTACCAGACCTTACATGTCAAATGTATTAAAAATAAAATGTTGTCGATGAAGTGGATAAGAGGTCATGTTCGGAGTTATAAAATAAGAACTAAATTATAGTAACATGTCGAGTATGAAAAGTCAATTTGATTACAAGCATGAGAGGCAGAAACCTCATGACTTTACATGAAAGAAAATTTGCATATGATTTACATCAAAAAATTGTAATATAGGATGAAAAAAGGATGAAAATTGAAATATTGCAAAGTGGACCCTATGTTGGTGCTAAATAAAATTGCAAAGCATTCCATGAGGAACATAAGTAAGTTTATTGGAGCAGAATAGGCATCAATATAGCCATCTGAAATATGTAAAGGAAGGGGAGTTATCCTAAAATTCTATTTATGCATGGCTAATATGTATGTAACATTTGATTTAGGATAAAAGTATAATATTTTTATCTAATACAAAACACTAGCTGCAATCTCTTATAAAACGTGAGTTATAAATAGTTTCAGAACATATTACTTTCATGATCTTAAACTAATAATGGAACCACATGGTGGATCCACATCTATTGGCATAGCCACTATGTAAGTAACAAAGTTATAGTGATGAGTTTATAATGATGTTATTAATTCTTATTGATCGCAATTTACTAATCATTTTTGGGTTGTGATGCATGTTGATGGCCGTGTTGGGTATATAAAGAATAATTGATGCATTTTGTAATAAAAATTGAAAATATATAGATATGTATTTTCAAATGATGAAAAAAAAAACTAATGACCATAATGATTTCGAATGTAGGTCGAGGTGGAAGAAAAGTTCTTGATTAGACCTATATTTATTCCTTACTAGACAAAAGGAAATCATGTTGCAGAACAAGCAATCACTCAGATTAAGTGCAATAGAAGCATTTCAGTTAGGAGAAGCTACTTGGAAAATTAATTTTATATACTCTTGGAATATTCCATTCTATGTGAAGGGCTAAGAAAACACCAAGGACGATGTTTCACTCAATAGGGGGAAGATGTAACACCCCTCAGTAAAAGTTGTAATTGTTTTGTTTTACTACAAAAGACTTGGTTAAACTATGGTTCACGTAAAAATGGTAAAAACATAAACTATATTTTATGTAACTGAATTTATTTTATAAATATAAAAGTTTTGACAGACAAAAATTTATGGGGAAAAGTGTTAAAGACAGTTTCATTTACCAGACAATTAAGACATTTATTCCTCCCCCTTGAGATAAATAATCTCATTTGGGACAAGGGATCCAAGAGGTTGAGAGTGAAGAAAACTTGAGGTGACCTTGGTGACTTGGTACCTGGTGGATTAAGGTCCAAGAGAGGAGTTAAGCTTCAAGATTTGGAACCTGAAACAAGACTTTGTTGAAGGTTGGAAGGACCCTACCAATTGATGAATCCTAGAGCTGGTGGGTGGCCAGTGGGATTCTTGAGATGGTCTTGTGAGCCTGAGTTCCTGGGTTGGACCGGAAAGGTATTGATGCCTCTGGATAGGTATGACTATGTCACTGTCAAGTAATTGTTCTAGGAAGAAAATTGGCTCGGTGGGAGTCCTGATGTACAGACATCGGACTCATCGGTTGGGTGCAGCACACTTTTTCCCTGGTAAATTTATGGTTGGACCAAACAATTTAAAAAAGATAAGCGCTTAACCTAATTTATATGATGAATTATTTTTTATCTCATGAATTTGAGTAGTCTCTACTGTGTCAAGATATGTACTTTCTTTCTGCTTATGGAAGTATGTTGTAATTTACTCTTACTAATAAAGGAGAGCAGCAGTGAAGTAAATTAGTTTCAGGGTAAATTGGTTAAGAAGTAGCCAAAAATAGTCTTGACTTCAAAATAATAAAGGGCTAGAATGGATGAGGAGACCTTAGGGGTAGGTCCCACTCAAGGAAATCCCAGTTCTAGTGTGAAAAATATTAAAAGAATGACAATAAAATACAATATATTATTCAATTATTGTTGAAGTAAAAAAAAATACATTATATGTATAAACTATTCTTGAAAATTATGGACAAAATAAATTGACAAGTATATGTGTTATGTCATAAAACATTCTTGTGACAATTCAAGAAAATTGATGTGCAAAATCTAAAAATATATATAAACTATAATGCAGATGTAATTCAGTTGTGATAGAAATATTTCTTTTGGGAAAATAAAACGAATTTTCTACATAAACATATGTCAGTGTGGTAGAGATAGGAAAACCAAGCAAACTCCAAGATCATAACACGAAGGAAAGAAGCAAAACCCTCAAATTTATTGGCAAACAGGTTTATCACCAAGAGGATGCCACTAAAACATTTATTGTACTATAAATGAACAATGTAGCCAAGGATAAATACCTCACACTCGAAGGACTCAAAAGGAAATTGTGTACCTGTAAATGGAAGCGCTAAAAATCGATAGTTTTGCTCCATAAATTCCATTGTGGCTACTAGTAGGGAGAACCCTAAAGAACAGGTGCAATATTCAAAACATAGAAGGGGGAATTATCAGTCATTTTTATATCAAGACAACTTCTTTCAAAATAAACCTACACCAAAATATCATCATCAAACGGTGAAACCCTAAGCTCTAGGTTAACTTGGTACAATGAAAGTCTCTTCATTCAAATAAATGTAAAATATCCTAACTAAGTCGATGTTGTAACCTAGAGAGGAAAAAGGGCAATGATTAGTGGGGAAACCTGGCCATCAAACCTTGACGAGAAAGTCACATGTTGAAAATTGTCATGGAAATTCACTCGTGAAGAAATTCACACCAGAATATTAATATAATTGATATCAATGCATGTAATGGCCTAATATGAGTTGGAAGTAAAATATTAACGTACTCGCAAGGAGATTTCTCCCTTCACCGGGCTTCTGTTCACGCACATGCATCTCTACTTCAAAACTGATCTTGTGCAATTTCACAGAATTAACCTTTTGCTGAGTCTTGAAAAGGGAAAAAAACAATTCAAAAAGGGTTGGACCTCCAAGGATATCGCAATGCCATGGAAATCTTCCCGCGAAGTTAACCTAAAAGGAGTGTAAGTAGTGGATACAATTAGAATAGTAGAAAACCCTACATCTAGTTAACTGAGACCTCTGTGTCAATATAATGGTAGGAGTTTCCTTACCAAGGGTTGGGTCACCCGTTTACACAGAGAACAAGAATTCCAACATTGTTGCAGAGCCATTCTTAGCTGAGCAAATTGGAGGAATGAACTCCAATGCAGTGTTGGTTGAGAGGGTGATTACACTCTAACCACCTTCCCCAAATCTTAACCATTGATTGGAAACCTAATAATTACAACCATAGATCCTAAGACTCCAATGATTGATGACAAGTAACAAGCATCCGTGAAAACATTGCAAAAGTTTGATCTTTATGAAAATAGTTGCAAAGGGTATTCGCGAATATTCGAAAGGGACTTGGATAATACAATGCGGGTAACAATACATTAATCCATCAACATAGCGTGGTGTAATATTTACATAGGGCAAACCCTTATATACGTAACTGTTCCCAACACTTAATCAATAAATCATGTTAAAAGAAAAAGTCTGTTGAGTGATTGGGGAATTAAACTTAAAACTTGATTTGTTTGTGTGTCCAAATTTAAATTTAAGAGATAGCTATATATATATATATTTCTCAATATTCATTAAGTATGGTCAGTGGTGTCAAAATATAGCATAGTTGCAGCAAAGTCTTTGTAACAAATCTAACCACGATGATGTAAATGGCAAACTTAAGCGGTGCGGCATTTTGAACCCTGTAATATAATTAATTATCTTTTTGGTTTTTGATAAAATAATTATAATTACGTTTAAATGAAATTTGCTTATCAATGCACAGAATAGTTTGAATGGCAGTTTTTTTTGCTGGAATTTAGTAAACAAAAATTCAAAAAATCAAGTAGTTGGAGTGTTTAAATTGTATTTTTGATAGTAGAAATAGATTCGGCATTATAAAAACCCTTAAGACACTCAAAACACTGAAGTTTATCCACTGTAAAAAAATAAAAATAAAAATCTAATAAATCTTTACCAAAAATTTTCAGAATCTTACCAAAATTTCTAAATTATTCTATAAGTTTTTTAGACTACCATTTTTGTTCTGTCCCATTTAAAAGAAAAATCTTGCAACCTCCTTTCAAGCTTTTTACGAGCAAACATCCTACATTGGCAACAAACACGGTCAACGTGATTTTTGTAACATGATGTTTAGGGTATTATGTTGCATCACATTTAAATGAATATTATATTTGGGTGCATCCTTTTAAAAGATTTTGCGCGCAGATTCTGCAGGGCAATTTCTGTGGAAATTTATGATTTTTGGCAGTTGAGTAAAAGTCCGTCATTATTTGAGCTGTCAGTTGCAAATGCTGGCGAAGCATGGGCCCCGAATTTGGGATCTGTAAGTTGCAAATGCTCGCCAGGCATGCTTTCGGCACTCCGGGGAATAGTGGGCAAAACCGTGAGTGACTCCTGTGCAGAAATGGCGGTTTTTATCTCAGTGAACTGGCAAAGGTTAAGCTTTTCAAATCTCGGGGAAATGAATAAATGCTTAATGTGACGGCCCGGACCACTTTCCATAAACATCAACCTCATATTCTAGTAAATATCAATTTGCCGTAATGGCTTGCCTGCCGCAAGATTAGCTTTATTTCTTGTAAATGTAGAACTTTAACTGCCGCAAGATTAGCTTTATTTCTTGTAAATGTAGAACTTTAATGATAACTTACAGACAACTGAAACAGGTTTGTGGTGTATGATAAGTCGGAAATTATTCATCTCGCTAAACTTAACGTGCAGTCGAATCCCTGCTCACCACGTGTTTTCGATAATCGAGTTGATAGAGAAGGATGTGACAATTGCCCTACATATACATGATTGCACGAACACTTTTAACGTCATCTTTTGAATCATTATCTACTTTCATTTATTTGTGATAACAACTAGCAATCGCACCGAACGCTGACAGCATTAAACTGATGGTTAGTTACGGAGGTAAAAAGAGAGTTGGCTGGAGCATTAATTTTAAAAATAAGATTATTAATATATTCGTCTTTGGATGCTTTAGGTAGTCGAATCTTATTAGGTTTGTTTTTCCTTGAACTAATGTTTTACAGTTTCGGTATATTCGGGGTTCTAGCCTTTTGCAAGGGCAGGGGTAGCTTTTGCCCTTCGATGTTTCGTAAAATATCGCCAGTCATCAATGGCCTCTATTGTTTGTCTTAAAGGAAGCATCTTACAAATTAACAAGACAGAGAGAGAAGCACAACAACAAAAATAGATGAGAATACACAACACTAACATGTTTTATTTTAGAGATGAATATATATGATTCACAGCGATAACTAAAAGAATTGTTCAACTAACTTTCTCAACAAATTAACTACTAACTAAAGATTAATTTTTAACACTTTTCTTAATTTTGAGGGCTACATCATTTTAATACCTAACTTCTTACATTGAAATTCAAAATTAATTTTTTCTCGTTGTTTGGTGAAGATATCCGTTAACTGTTCCTTGGAATCACAAAATTTGAGAACAATATCACCATTTTTAACAAGTTCATGGATGAAGTGAAACCAAGTGTCGATATTTTTGCCTTTTTTATGAAAGACATTGTTCTTCGACAAAGAAATAATGGAAGTGTTGTCACAAAATATTGAAATAGGTTCATTTTCTGTATATTCAAAGGCAAAGAGAAGTCTCTTTAGCCACATTGCTTGACATGGTGCTGAATTCGCTGCAGCGTACTCGGCTTCTGTTGAAGCTAACGCAACTATGGGTTGCTTTTGGATGACCACAAATCAAATTTCTGCCAAATCGAAAAACATATCAAGAAGTGCTTCTTCGATCATCAATACATCATGCATAATCACTGTTTATATAACCAACAATCTCACTGTCTATAGAGGTTGCATACCATAAACCATGACTAGTTGTACCTACAATGTATCTTAACACCATTTTTCCAACTTTCCAATCCGAGTCTTTAGGAGATTCCATAAACCTAGAAATATAACTAGCTACAAATGTTATATCAGGTCTAGTAGCAATTAGATACATCATACTACCAGCAAGTTGCTTATACAAAGTCAAATTAACGACAATACCCACGTCATCTTTACTTAAGTTTGTACCAACTTCAATAGGAGTATCCACCAGTTTACACCTGTCCATCTTAAACATTTTCAAAATGTTAGTAGCATACATCTTTTGACCAATAAAGATACCATCATGTGTTTGTTTCACTTCAATACCTATGAAGTATCTCATTAATCTAAGATATTCCATTTCAAATTCATTTTTCATTGCAGTTTTAATTCATCTAACTGCGTGTTACCTGTATAAATTATGTCATCAACATAAAGACACAATATCAAAATATTACCTTGATGATAATTCTTGATATACAAAGTGGGTTCACGGTCGCTCATTCTAAAACCATTATTTAGCAAGTAATGGTCTATTCTGTTGTACCAAGCTCTTGGAGCTTGCTTCAAGCCATACAATGCTTTCTTCAACCTGTACACCTTATGTTTTTTATTTTTTATTTCAAAACCAGGTGGTTGATCAACATACACTTATTCATTCAAAATACCATTTAAAAATGCAAATTTTACATCCATCCAGTAAATTAGCCACTTGTTTTGTGTTGCAATGGTGAACATAAATCGAATAGTATCAATTCTTGCTTCAAGTGCAACCATAATCTATTCTACGTTGTTGTGAAAAAACTTAGAAACTAATCTTACTTTTTGTTTATCAACTTCACCTCTCTCATTTAACTCAGTTTTATAAACCCATTTGACACCTGGGCGGAAACGTGAAGCTGGGTTACACTTTTGTGAGAATCGGGGGCAAAAAAAAAATTTCGGCGATAGTTGTGGAGTTGAAGTTGAAAAACATAGAAAATTACAATTTTCAACGTCAAAAAAGGGCAAAAAGTGTTTCCCAACTTCACATTTTCACGAATTTTGGTTCGCCTATGTAATTAAAATAAAATTGTTAACAATTATTATTTGGATGCAATTGAATTTTATTATACTTAGAATTCATGTAGCTATTTTGGAGTAACTACCTAGGGGAAATTTGTGTTGCCTCGTGTTTTTCAATTCGGCTTTTGTGGCTTTGGATGTATATGGGAGCCTATGGAGCCTATATTAAAAAGTTTAAAAAGTTGGAAAGTACATAATTAGATGTTGCAATGATGATAAAGAATCAAAATCCCATTATTAGAAGAGTTTCATACCTTCCTAAGTTGGGTGGTGTCTTTCCTTGTTTTCGGTCACGCTTATCCCTTGCATCATCCAGGATGGTATCCCACTCCCTCTTAGGAATATTTTGAGTACCCTCACACTGAGGAGTCTTGAAAATATGAACCATATATTGGTCTTGCGGATAGTTTAAATGCTTCCCTTCTTTTGAGGTGAATCTAGACTTGTTGAAGGAACTGACACTGAATAGACCAAACAACTTGCTAATGAGCTCATCTTTTAACTTGGAACTTTGGGCATTCAATCGTAAGACCATGGTGTTCCAAAGTGATATATATTAGATCGTTATATTTATTTTCATCAAATTTGATGCTTTTTGAGTTGAAAAAGTGGAGGAATCACCTCTTAGGAACATTTTTATCGACAAGACCTAGTTTGGACAATTAGGGTCTAAAACCTTCGAAAGTATTTTGAGGCATAAAATAATTTTTTTTGGGGTTAAAAATATGTTTCCTAGTGTGAAACATTTTCTTCCTATTCTACGCATAGAGATATTCAAATGATGCAAGAATCATGTCAATCAAAGTCTATATGCGAAATTAATGTCACGCATAAGTTGACCTTCCTGTTTTCACCACCATAATCTGAGAGGATGCCACATTAGCCCCCATTATTCATGAAAAATGGGATATCCATGTGATTATGAAGTATAATACTCTAGAACAGTCTATATTGTAACTCCTGTTAAGAGTTCAAGTAGTCAAGCCTAATCGATCCTAACTTTATGCAGAACTAAATGTAATACAGAGAGCAACCACAGATGAGATGCAAAATGTGAAAATAATGGTTCATTTTATTAATAAAAGAATGACTGCAATAAGCTTACAAACATAATGGAAATAAGCTAGGGCGCTGGTAGCGTATCTCTAAGAAGAGATGTATCGTACGCAGGCCTCTAAACTATGTTACATTGAGGCTCGCAAGCCTATTACAGACATAATGGAAATAGATGAGCTAGGGTACTGGCAGCGTATCCCCGAGAAGAGATGTGGCGGCTACCAGACCCTGAACTGTGTTATAATGCAGATATGATAGAGATGTGGCGAGCTAGGGCACTGGTAGCGCTTATCTCTGAGAAGAGATGTATCGGCTCCCAGCCCCCTAAACTGTGTTACAATGAGGCTCGAGGGCCTATTTATTGTTGAGAAACAATGTAGAATCCGAAATGTCCAAAACCCTAACCGTAGGAGATGAAGCGCCAAAACTGTGGGTCCCGTTTGGGTAAATTGGTGGTTCAACTTCCCGGGGGCGTAACTTTGGCATCCGATCTCCGTTTGACACGCTCAATAGCTCGTTAGAAAGATCTATCCGAGGAGTACAATTTTTGAACGAGCAACATCGGTCCATGGACCCATGTTGCTCTCCGTTTTCCCAAAAAGCGTCGTTTAGGGCCTCAAAACGGCTCCGGAAGTTTAAGACCCGAAAAACTGCTAAAAATAGTAAGTTGTGCCGAAACTTACAAACTGAAATAAATGATGGTGGGGGTTCAAATGGACTCGATGGGTGGCCACCAATATCCACCTAGATTATTAATGCCCCAAAACGGCTCCGGGTGTGCAGGACCCGAAAACCTACTATAAATAGTAAGTTGTGCTGAAGCTAAAAAACTGAAAGAATTGATGCTGCGGGTCCAAATGGAATAGGTGGGAGGCCACCGATATCCACCTGGATCATTCCTCCCTCCTTAGGAAGCAATGGTCTCCATTGCGTTAAGTTCCTCCATTGGGGGGGGGGGGGGGCAATTTTGCTGAACTTGGAGTTGGCAGCCGTGCTGGATGTAGATGTGCCACTGCTGGGCGGCCATTGAAGGATCTGAAAAAAAAAATTGTCCATCATCGCGTTCCTCTGTTTCTCGAGGGCATCCTCGAGCAATATTTTGATAGGATCTCCTGCTCCCTCGTCTTTCTTTCCTTCTGCCATGGGGGGTCGTCGGGGTTGCGAGGTTGAACTCCTTATACCCTGGCCGCGTTGGGGACATGAAGAGAAAAACAGAGAAAGAGCAGACCCGCTCTGATACCACTGATCCGGATTTTATGCAGGAACGCAAAAGAATACAGATATAACCATAGATACAGAGATGCAGCGGAAATAATGCTTCATTTTATTAATAAAATAATGACTGCAATAAGTTTACAAACATAATGGAAATAAGCTAGGGCGCTGGTAGCGTATCTCTGAGAAGAGATGTAGCGTACGCAGGCCTCTAAACTGTGTTACATTGAGGCTCGCAGGCCTATTATAGACATAATGGAAATATATGAGCTAGGGTACTGGCAGCGTATCCCTGAGAAGAGATGTGTTGGCTACGGCCCCCGAACTCGTGTTACAATGCAGACATGATGGAGATGTGGCCGCCAGGCACCGATTGCGCTTATCTCCTCGAGACCTTTTGCGGCTCGTCCCGGCACTCTCGAACCGTCTTGCCAATGAGGCTCGAGGGCCTATTTATTGTTTAGAAACAATGTAGAATCTGAAACGTCCAAAAACCTAACCGTAGGAGATGAGGCGCCAAAACTGTGGGCGCCCATTTGGGTAAATTGGTGGTTCAACTTCCCGGGGGCATAACTTTGGCACCCGATCTCCGTTTGACGCGTTCAATAGCTCGTTAGAAAGATCTATCCGAGGACTTCAATTTTTGAACGAGCAACATCGGTCCATGGACCCATGTTGCTCTCCGTTTTCCCAAAAAGCGTTGTTTAGGGCCTCAAAACGGCTCCGGAAGTTTAAGACCCGAAAAACTGCCAAAAATAGTAAGTTGTGCCGAAACTTACAAACTGAAATAACTGATGGTGGGGGTTCAAATGGACTCGATGGGTGGCCACCAATATCCACTTGGATTATTAATGCCCCAAAATGGCTCCGGTTGTGCATGACCCGAAAACCTGCTATAAATAGTAAGCTGTGCTGAAGCTGAAAAACTAAAAGAATTGATGCTGCGGGTCCAAATGAAATAGGTGGGAGGCCACCGATATCCACCGGGATCAAATTTAGTAGGCTATTAGGTTATGTCATAACTAGGCCACTAGGAGGAAAAGGGGTTACATTATTTTGAGTGAATTTGTTCCATACAGAAAAATAGAAATATGGATAGGATATAGAGCACACAACAGATTTAAGTAAGTGTTTCTCCATGTTACAGTATGTAGTTCTTTGTAATCGCAGACATTCTATATCTAGAGAAAGAGAGCAGAGTGGCCTCACCTTCTAGTAGGGTTTTGTCCCGATATGGTTTCCTAGGTCATATCTTGTGTCAAATCTATGTGTGTGAGATTATTTTTCATTTTTTTCTATTTCTGCATAATTTTAATTCGTATGCCAACATTATTAACAATAATATAGAGATCTTGAAATCTAAAAGGAAATAAAATTTTAATAGTGAAAATTTTCATATTTTAAATATTATTTTATCATATCTATTATGGTGAAAAATCAAATGGAATATTCACGATAGTTTACACCTCACAAATATATCTAGAGTCAAATCATTCAATTGTTTATAAATTGTATCATTTTGTGCAAAACGATATTATCATTATTTTAAAATATCGTAAATTATACATAAATCTCAATTAGGTTGTACATAATAATTAGAACACTTATTATAAACTTGGAAACTTTTCTGTTTTCACAAGGATGTGCTCATCATCTACCAAAAAAGTAGCTATTATTGATCTCATTCTAATAACATGGGTAGATCTAGGAAAGCATCATTCAAAATGTGCAATGTCACTGTCAGCATTTCGTGCACATTTTGGCCTGTGTTTCTCAAGTGGTGTAGTAATAAAATTTTACCCTGGGGTGTACCACTATGAGTGAATGGCATGTTACTCACAGCAAGATATTTAAAAAGGTTACTAGTATGATGTTGGGTCGGTGTAGGAACAACGTTGGTACCAACATCGGCTTCCATAGGCCTACATTGAAAAAAAAAACTCATCCAAAAAAACCTATAAAAAATAAAGAGTTCTTTTATTGAGGAAATGCACAAGTATAAAAATTAAAATCATAAATAAATAAATTATATAATTAAGTATCTTCATGCTTATGCACTTGAGATAAATCTTCTGCATCAATATTTTAATTATTTCCTTTTTTATTGTATCTCCAGCCAAATATCAACCAAACAAGTGAGCTAGTTGTTTGATCTTCTAAGAAGCTTCTTTATTGTTTGCACTAGGTCTATGGACGGATAGATTTCTTCATCTTTAATCTCTTCCATAAGATGATCTTTGCACTGATCTAATTTTGGTTCCTTCCTGTTTTCACCCTAGGAAAATGGTGTTGCTAACAATGTAATGTCATATTATTGTTCATAAGAATTTTTTTACATGAATACGTTATAACAAGTTCATAAGAAATTTTTTTATATGAATGCATTATAGTAAGTTACAAATACAACTAGGGACATAAAAATGAGGACATGTTGGACCACCTATAAACATAAATCATGAGAATCATTAATGAGAGGTTACATACCATCCCCATAATAGCAATGTATGTATCTATTCTATTTGAGTTATAATTGATCAACAACTCTTCTCTTGCAACTATTGATTTGTATTGCACATATGAATACACAGTTTCCTTCATGTCCCTCAAATGCAATTAGGTTTCTTTTTTGGTCCCAGGTTGTGTACTATTTATAAACCCTAAAATATTCCCAAAAGATTTTGGCCTTCTGTCAGTAAATATAGACACTCCTTGATTTTGATCACTATCTCTTAGCTGTATATAATTTGTAGCCAATTTTTATCTTTTCATACCTCGCGTATATCAGATCCAATATCTATAATTGTAATAGGGTCAAACATACTCCATCAATTCAGTTTATCCGTCGTAAAAAAATTTGTATTTCATCCATGCAAAATAGCCCCAAAGCAGGTAGTGATGATGGAGCAATGTGATATATCCTCTCATAGAGAAAAAAATTAATGTTTACGTAAGGAAGGTCCTTGGGTACCCATCGTTTTACTAGATGCTTATACCTCAAGGGAACCTCCAGGCCGTCTATGTTCTTAGCATCAAAAGAGCATGACCCCCTTCAGTAAGAAAAAATTATATGCATTTACAAAATTTTCTTCTAATCTTCTCACCTCTAATTGATGATTTATGTCTGTTAGACATGCTATATCTCTAAATTTCCTCCACACTACCTGAACTTCCCTTACTCGATGAAGACAGATCTAGTAGGTTCAATGATCTACCTGAACTTTCCTCGCTCAATCCCCTTATCCATCTTGACCCAATTGCCCAAGGGTATGTACATAATGCACAATGGAGCTTAACAGATTCCTTTCTATGTTTTTCCAAAATTCAGCAGCCATGTGTAAAAACCAATGATTTAAAAAAAAAAATCTATATGATATTTACATATCATATTTTGAGGAAGTGAAAGGCTTTATTGATTTTTTCCTGACCAAAGCTGCCTAGAAGCAAACAAATTTTCATCATTTCCTATAGGTCTCACTTGATCAAATATGGGGAACCACACATGATGAAATGCATTCTCCCAAAATGTCGATGTGACTTTATGTCCTCTCTCATTTAACAAATAAAAAAACTCATCAAGGTCATAATTTCTCACTTTTGTTAGAGGATCAGATTTTCTAGCAATCCTAGAATTAGACCTTCTATAAGCCAATCTTCATCAACATAAAGTAGAGAAATGGCCTTCGAGATAATTCATCGATATCTTTTATTGTTAGTATTTCCAATAAGACAAATGAAGTAGTCCATGAAGCAATCCCTGGCAACCTATAAGACCATACGGATAAATTGGCATCACCTTTGCTTTGGTTAACATATACCCCACTTGACTAATCCTAGCTATTGTTACATGGGATAACCATATGTGATTATTAGTGAAAGCTCTTAGGCTTTAAGGAGGGTCATTTTTATTGAGAAAGCTCTTAATAGTGACCCACATCAGTGTGTTAAAATAATAACGACGTCGGTTTCTGGGATTTAAAACATAAAACAGGAATTCTAACAGATTGGTGTTCTTCTAAAACTAATCGCACTGCTGTGATTCACTAAAAATCGCACTGGGGCATTAAAATAATAACCACATCGGTTTTTGAGATTCTGAAAATAAGAAAAGGAATTCTATCATATCGATATGCTATGAAAATTTAGCGCATCCATAAGTTATCTTAACCGACGCGCATTACTCGAAAATGTACCAGTGCAGCATAATACTTTGGAGCAGTGCATCAACTATTTAGAAGAGAAAATTTGAAAGCTATGGTAATTTACTCAAACCCCTCCATAGTAAATATTTTAAATTTTATTGTTGATTTTACTAAAAAAATTACAATTTCTCTTAGATTTAATTAAAATTCAGAATTAAAAAAATAAAAAAAATAAAAACCTGCATAGTAAAAATTGTACTATTGATTTTACTAATAATGTTTTCTACAATCTTTGTTCCTATTTATATTTAATTAAAATTTCGAAAAAGACAAAAAAAAAACTTACATTAAACTCTCGTTTATGTGACTGCAAAATTTCACCTTAGGGTTTAACTCCCTCTACCACTTCACAATTAGGGCTTTTCATTTTAGGGATTTTAGATTGAAGGGGTTTTTGTATTATTATATTTAAGGTGTTTCATGTGTAAATCATGGGGACCAATTGTTAAATGGGATCCAAACCCTATTGGCCCTGCCCATTTTCTTAAAAAATTACTTGTATTTACCATTGCGCTTTATTTAATAAAATTCATTGGTGCTTCATGTTTTATATAATGCAATAGGGTGCCTATGAAAAATAACACTATTTAATCAAAAAACATGTTTTATTTTTGTTTTTTTTTTGTTTTTTACTGTGATGGTGGTGCTTTTATCGTTACATATCGCACTGTCATAATTTAAAGTTAAAAAAAGAAAAAAAATCGTTATTGATGCTCAAAAAATAATTGCCCAGTGCATTTGCTAAATTATAACACATGGGTGCCCCATCTTTTATATAACGCACTAAAACACCTTTGAAAAATAGCACCATTAATTCATAAAACGTGTGTTTATTTTTATTTTTTTCATTTTTACTGTGATAGTGGTGCTTTTATCGTTACATATTGCACTATCATAATTTTTTGTTTTTAAATGAATTTTCATTGTCGGTGCTCAATAATTAAACCCTCCATGTGTTTACTAAAGTATAATGCACCAGTGCCTCATTTTTATATAACGCATTGGTGCGCCTATGACAAATAACACCATTAAGTTAAAAAACATGTGTTTATTTTCTTGTTTTCATTATTTATTGTGATGGTGGTGCTTTTATCGTTACATATCACACCGTCATAATTTAAAGTATTTAAAAAAAATAGATTTTCATTGTCATTTTTAATAATTAAATGTTGATGTGTTTACTAAATTAAACGCACCAGCCCATTTATTCACATAAGCGCACCAATTTCCAAAGATTTTTTTGGCTGAAAATTATGTGATTTATTTATAAAATATATTTAATGGTTTCTATGTTAAATTGTACGGGTTTTATATTCATAAAAAAAAAAAAAATTGAGAAGTGGTCAAGTATTAAAATCATTGATCGAAAAAATGATAGCACATCCAAAAAAGAAGAAAAGACAAGTTCTTTGTAAATTATTTACAAAATTAATATGTTTGAACTATATGTAAGTTTACCCAATATGTATTGGTTAGTGTGTTTCAAATGGAAAAAGTTCGATAATATTATTTCTTATCTAAGTGTAGAAGAGCATAAAACTCTAATGGAAAACTTGTAGAAGGATTAATCAGATGAATGAAAAAATACTATTCAATATGAGTTTTTTTCTTTTGAATGTTCATTAATAATATACTTAAGAATATTAGATAACATCTTTCAAAAAATCTAATAATTCACATATGTTTAATGTTCTATAGGAACCAACAATGAAGGAAAATAATGTCATTCTAAGTAAAAATATTAGTGGGAATGTCCAAAAAAGTATACAAGGATATGGTCAAAGAAATGGACATATATAATTGCATCACAAGAGGAGCCATCTCAACAACAACATTCTTCAAATGTATGTAACCATGTAATTTTTCTATTAGGTACATATAAACAAATAATTTAGCATTAAATATTAATTTTCAAGTATTTTCTTGCAGAAAAAAAAAAAAAAAAAAAACAAAATAGAACCCATTCAACACATAAAACAAGATGACGAGGAAGAAAAGGGTTGATATCAAAGTTTGTGAGTAATTGTTTATATTTACTTATAAGAAATTAAGATTTCATTTTTGTATATTTTAAGTTGTTTTACAACAACCATCCTTGAATGTCTTCAAATAGGTGCTAACATACAAAGAAGAGGCATCAGAATAATTGATTAACATTGGGTTAAATATGGGTTGTGAGTATATGTTGACATATCAAAAATTAATTGTGGATTTCGTAAGTATCTATGATGTTTTACTTCTCTCAGTTTATAATTAATAGAACAGAAAAATAATTTATATTAAATATATGATTTATTATGGGGTATAAAACTTGCAGGAAACAAAGTAAGGAACAATGCCAAGTGAAGAGTTGTTTCAACAAGGCATGAGACTTGGTTTTGAAACCATGTGTAAAATTCATGAGTAACTTCTTGCTATGGTAAATTGTTATTTGATTTACATTGATGTATATTATTTATTTCAATTTTCATTATTCTCACCAATGTAGATAAACTCATTACACTTTGCAGATGGAATAAGAAGAAGAAAAAAATAATTGATGTAATCAACACAAAATCTATCCAAATAACCCAATTCATGGAGGTAGCTCGAGCAGTACTGACAACAGTTCCAACGAAGAATTATTATCTATTTGGATATTAATGCAAGTTGTATTTTTTGAAATAATTGTCTATGAAAATCAGACATTTTGTTTAATGTAATGGACAAAATGTCCCAACTAAAAGATGAGGGGTTACCAATAACTATCCAATTTTGTATGAAAAATAGCCTCTTATTCATATATAATAAAATACATTTTAATTTATTCTATTACATTGTACAATGTCTCTGTGAAATGTTACACCAATAATTAAATATATGGATAATTAAATATTTTGATGAAGAGATGTGAAATACAATGATATAAAAATTAATTCAATTATCATATAAAAATGCACTAATCAAAAATTAATTTATATATATATTTTTATAAGATATATGTCGATTTTTCGATGAATAATTGATTTTAAAAATCACAAAAATTGCACTGTCATAGGTTGATGTTTCTAAAAAGGAGAAAATGGATATCAGGACATCATATATTAATGTACATCGCTCTAAATACAAATTTGTATACAACAATTGTTGAAGGTTGCAACAAGAAATAGTGAAATTGGCATCCAGAAACAACATCCTTGATCCTAGTGAAAATTAAGCACCTACACTAGGTGGGGCCCATACAAGCTATTTTTAGGTGGATGTATATTTATAGATACATGATAAAATTCTATTTATAGATGAGGTATATTTATAGATATATGTGAAAGTTCTATTTACAGATTGCATGTCGACTATTACTATCCCTTAGTAATAGTTGTACAATAAAAAATAATATATTCTCAATGAGAACTTGGAAATAGTTAGTGAAGTGGAAAATCGTTAGCTATAGGAATTTTGAGTTAGAGGTTGGTTGGTGGGACATGCAAGTGGACTTAGTTGTAAGCGAGTGATTGAAGAGCATGAGAGTTGGATGTGTAGTTATGTGAGTTGTAAAGTAGTTTAACTCAGTTAAGCGAGTTAAACTCAGTTGTGCTAGTTGTAACTAGTTGTACATAAAGATACACTAGTGAGAGATCAGTGAGTTAAATATTAAATTAATTCATATGGAGTGATATCACATGCAACTAAATATTTACTACTTTTAACTACATGCATGTCAGATCCAGTGGAGACCCAGTTGAGATCTAGGTGAAAGGGAAGTGTGACTATCAGTTGTGATATTAGTAGGCTACCCCAGGTGTAGTTAAAACACCACAGGATGCCCATGATACTCAACGCATTTTAGGAAGGCTAAAATTCTTTGTGATTAAGGATTGCATTCATCAGGTACTGCATGAGCAAGGCAAGCTGTCTGGAGATAGTAATTTGGCTAAGGAACTTGCCAATTTTTGTATGAGTATGAAGACACAAAGGCGATATGCGGAAACTCTTGTGATTAGATTTTTGTATGTAATTGTTCATGATTCCTTGTGGAATATAGAATATATGGTATGGGGGTTTTGAGTTGTAAGCTTTCCCAGGAAAGTAAGCTTTCCCAGGAATATCTGGTGTTGTGGTTTTGATCTCTTCTTCTTCTTTGCTTCATCATGATTGGCCCATTTGTGTTGTTTTTAATTAAGATATTTGTAGAAGTGATTTAGTATTTAACTTTAGTAAATTTTTAGATGCGGTTGTTAGAATCCAGATATACATGCATGTTGTATAATTTCTACATGGTATCGGGTGTATTTATAAATTTCTACATGGTATGAGAGTAGGAATTGTTGGGTGCTGAGTTTTGCGAGAGAATATCTGAAAATTTTTATGCAAACATTTCGAGAAAAATAGAAAATTTGGATTCCTTGCGAAAAAGACCCAAATTGAAAAAATAAATTCATCAATTAGAGCTCGGATGAGGGAGATATCGTCGATTTAAAATCATCTCTTTTGTTAGAAAATTTTGCGATGGCGGGACAATTACAATGTGCGCGAGTTAGAAAAGGAAAGGTGTTCCTTAAACACATAGCCATGGGAAAAACCAAGAAGATTGGGATTCTTGTGAAGAATCTCTATATAATTGATGTAGATGTGATTTTCTACAGAGCTTCCTACCATTGGGAAGTGTGAGAAAGTCATGCAATTGACCCTTGAGAGGGAGCTGGATTTGCATCCAGGTAAGAGTGAACCTCAAGATGTGGAGAAGCCACATGTGGAGGATCATGGAGTGGTATCAACCAATAATGCAGATAAATTTTGAGCCAGATGGGCAGAGGGAGTGCATGCAACTATACCACCAGGTGAGAGGTGGGGCGACATGCATGAATAATCCCAAGAAGAAATTTTGGGCAGGATTCATTGAGATGGTGTGGATCTCATGAATCGGACTTGGTTACTAGGAGCCCACAGAGCAGTAGTAGCATGATCAGTTGGATTGATGCAGTCAGATGTCGTGAGGACATGAAATCAAAGTGACAGTGTCAGATACTGGAGCGTAGATCAGAGTTGGCAACATGTGTCAGTAGTGCAGAGGATCCAGTAGACATGTGCAGAAGCTAGCAGCTAGTTAGAAGACTTTGATGACAGATGCATTATACTGATTCATTTGTTTGGAGGCTATTCAGTTTTGGAAGTGTTGCATGCAAAGGTTGCATGCAGAAACACTAGAGCAAGCTTTGCCTATAAGAGTTGCATGGCGTGCATGCATGGAGTTGCATGTCACATGCAAAGATATTCCTTTCTTGTTGAGAGGGATTGTTGAAGGTTGCAACAAGAAACAATGAAATTTGCATCCGGAAACAACATCCTTGATCCTAGTGAAAATTAAGCACCTACACTAGGTGGGGCCCACACAGGATATTTTTAGGTGGATGTCTATTTATAGACACATGAGAAAATTCTATTTATAGATGTATGTGCAAGTTCAATTCATAGAGTGCATGTCTATTTATAGATGCATGTCGACTATTATTATCCCTTAATATTAGTTGGACAATAAGCTGTAATCTACTCTCAATGAGAACTTGGAAATAGTTAACTGAAGTGGAAAATAAGTTAGCTAAAGGAATTTCGAGTTAAGAGGTTGGTTGGTGGGACATGCAAGTGGGACTTACTTGTAATTGAGTGATTCGGTTGTGGAATCGAGTAAGAAGTTCAATTATGAGTTGTAACGTAGTTAACTCGGGCTAAGTGAGTTAAACTCACCATGCTAGTTGTAACTGCAGATACACTAGTGAGAGATCAAGTGAATTAAATATTAATTAATTCACATTTAGTGATCTCACATGCCACTGATGTTTTTACTATTATTAACTGCATGCATGTTAGTTCCAGTAGAGACCCAGTTGAGATCTAGGTGAAAGGGAACTATAAGTATTAGTTGTGATATTAGCAGGCTACCCAGGTGTAGTTATAAAACCACAAGATGTCCATGACACTCAACGCTGTTGAGGAAGGCTGAAATTATTTGTGATTAAGGATTTCATTCATCAGGAACTGTGTGAGCAAGGCAGGCTATCTGGAGACAGTAAATTGGCTAAGGAACATGCCAATATTTGTATGACAATGTGAGAGAATTAGCTGATGTAGAGTGCTCTTGTGATTATATTTTTGTATGTAATTATTTCATGATTCCTTGTGGAATATACTATATATGATAGAGGGGTTTTGAGCAACAAGATTTCCCCATCAATATCTAGTGTTGTGGTTTTGATCTATTCTTCTTTGTTTCATGTAATTGGAAATTGTGTTGTTTTTAATTCCGCAAAAGATTTGTAGAAGCGATTCAGTATTTAACTTTAGTAAATTGTTAGATCGGGTGAATCCAAGGTTATACATGCATGTTATATCATTTCTACAACAATATTTATAACAATAAAAAATGGTATCATATACAATCTTGGTTTGTGTTTGTAAAAAAAAAAAACGCACTGGTGTGTTATTCTATGTAAAATCTCTAGTCGAACAGGACTTTTTTTGCATGGCCCAGTGCCTTTTCTAAGCATTATAACATTGGGGCATTTAGAAATAAATGAGCATCGGGGTGTTATACTCTTCAAGCATTGACATTGTTTTCATTTAATGCCCCAATGCATTGTAATTCTCAAAGCACCGGTGCTTTCATAGAACTAATGCTCTAGTACTCCAAAATATTGTTTCCACCATCGATGCATTATTCAAATTAACATCATCCATTATTTTATATTAGTAATAGACCACTGTGTTTGTATAATACATAAGAATCGACATTGTAAATCTAAATAAACAGGTCTACAATTTTTTTTCCTACCCCGGTGCAGTTTCTGAAAAGTACTTCCCAGGGTATTTGTTTAAGACATAAGCACCAGGGCGATATAATTTTTAGGCATAGTTTTTGTTTGCATTCAACGCCTCAGTGCTTCTATTTAAATTTATAGCATCAATGCTTTTATAGTGTTAGCACACCGGTGATTTTTTCCCATTAAGTGCGCCGCTAAAAAAACATTCGCTAAAGCCAATGGCCACCAATTTTTTTAGTTGTGATGAAGTTTCTTTATCAACTCTGCTAAAACATCCGCTACCACAAACAGATCATTTGTAGCAAAGGTTTTTTTGACAATTTTTTCCAATTTTATAAACACTAAAAACCTCAGTTATAACCTCCTCTAGAAGGTATTTTCCTTGTGGTGATGATTCAATTCTTCTCACTATGTTGAGTACATGAATCAATAGAGAATGAAAGATTCCATGGGGTTCATTAGATACATGTTCATCTCAGTTCATGATTATTGTTAGTCTTGTTCATGTGTTTTCTTATTTCATTTCTCACTAGATTTTTTGTTGTGTTGGAGATAATGAACCTTTCAACATTATGCAATATTGAGTGAAGAAACTTTCTCATTATTATTTGTGAATGGTCTTGTGTGACTTCTTATTTAATTCCTTGTGGTTTTATAAATGTTGAAGCTTTTTAGTGTTATATTGTGAGGAAACTTCCACATGATCACCAACTGATGTTTAATGCAATTTTAGTGTTGTATTCTGTGAGACAATTTCAACATGATCACCAACTAATATGTTTGTGCAATATTTTTTGTGACTAATATCTCCATTCCCAAAGGTTCTCTAAGTAGGAGGAGGTAGAAGGAAGAAGGAGGTTGGGAGGGAAATGTTTTTTATAAATCAACATTAAAATTATTTGGAAATGGAATTTGGATTGAATTAAAATGATTTATAGTAACACGTTGTCTTTAATTTTGTGTTTAAATCTATAGATGGTTTGAATTTTGTGACATAGGCTTAAGTTCTCTCACTTTGTTTACTTTTTGAAATGGAATTTGGATTGAATTAAAACAATTTATAGTGACACGTTGTCTTTAATTCTGTGTTTAAATCTATAGATGGTTTGAATTTTGTGACATAGGCTTAAGTTCTCTCACTTTATTTACTTTTTGAGTTATTTTGTTTTCAATATTCAATTGATCTTTGGTTTCACCAATTATTTCATGCAACCATGGGAAATAATGATTATTTTTCCATTGCTTTGATTATGTTTTTTTGAGTATTGACAATTCAAAACAATCCTACATTTCATGTCAATGAGTTGGTTATGCCATTTATCCTTACTACTATTCCAACTACGCTACAAGGATGATGTTAGAATTATTGCAATTACATTTAGCTAAATTTATTATTGTGTACTTGGATGACGTTATAACTTAATGCAATGGTATAGGAACTTAACATTTTGAGTACATTACATTGGTGTTAGATGTGCTAAACCAGAATAATTTGACATAAATTTGAGGGAGTGTAAGTTATTCAAATAAGCTAGTTTTCTTATGAGATTTGTTAACTCTTATTAATAATTAATTATGGACATTTGAATGGCTAAGATATGCTAGAGTGGTTTGTACCAAACAATTGCAATACATTGTAAAGAGGACGAGCATGGATTTTTCAAATTTGTATAAACTTTTTATTTGAGGATTTAGAAGGAATTTTCATAAAGACACATAGAAAACTAAGTATAGAAAGCACACACAAATTTTAGTGCTCCACAAATGTGAAAATATTTTAAGATATGAGAAGACAATAAATGCACTAGTGTTTTGCCGAATTTAAATAAATAAAAAAATTAGTCTAATATGATGAATGGAGGCTATCAATAAGAATTTTAAGTTGAGAGGGCAATTCCAGGATAACATTTTTCAATGAATCACTCACTCAGTGGAAGAAGAACTACATTATATATGACTTCAAATTTCATACAATTATCAAAAGAGTTGAGTGAATTGTATATATTACTTATTTTTAATCAAATTTGTAGTGTATAGATACCATTAATATTTTATAAGTGAAGAAGAACAACATTATATATGACTTGGAATTTCATACAATTATCAAAGAGTTGAGGAATTGTATATATTACTTATTTTTAATTTTATTTGTAGTGTAGAGGTACCATTAATATTTTATGTTTATAAATAGAAAAGTGGAATGGAGTGGAAGGAATGTTATATGGAAAGAATTAGGGAAAAGGTATAATTTTGTAATGAAACATAAATGAAAGAAGTAGAATAAATTAGTTGATGTGTTGAGAAGAGTATCAACAAAATTGACTATCATGAATAATGAAATGTTGCACTTGACCACAACAAAGAGATGTATGTGCATAATTAGTTGGAGTCTATCATGTGGTTTGTTAGTCTCTCATATCCTATTGTGGATCTACCATTGCATACCCACTCAATATAGATATTAATATAAGTTTGTTTTATGACATAGTCAATGGTAGTATCAATTCTTGCTATAGTTATATCCATTACAATATAACTCAATTAATGGGTTGCATGTGATACCTACACATCACACCTACACTCTACATGTTCATGGTTCATGGTCCCACGTAGGAAAATGATAAGGAACATTTATATTTGGTTCCTTGGCTCTAGACGGTTTAGGTGGTTTTCAACCATTTATATGTCATTGCATTCATGTTTGAAACCAACATAGAGGGGACTTTTAGTGAGAGAGATATTTCTCATGTTCAATATAGGTTATGTTATTATTGGAGGTGTATTAATACCTAACTCAATAATAGAATATTACATGGGTAGCTGGAGAGGTGATGAACCATTATTCTTTTTCCCTTGAACAAGATTTAAGGAGGTTGTAGAGATAAGTGTAGAAAGAGTGTAGAGTGGAGTCTCTAAGCCCAAGGAAGTGTCATATTCAAACATGTAATCTACATATCATTCAATTAAATTCTCAATAACAAGACTCCATTCATTTTACATAGATGGTATATCCATGAAATCAAGACAAAGTCCCAATCATAAATGGAAGATTAAACACAAAATTGTTACATTCTTAAATAGTGCATTTAGCATCAACGTCTATTATCTATACCATAGAGCATATTTTGTAGTTTTGTCCTACTGTTGGTTTTTCTCTTTCTTAGATTCATTGTATAAGGAAAGTTAGTGATGTAAAAGAATGAAAAATTGTTATTATGCCACTAGGAGATGACAAATAGAGCCAAAATATATTTTATATAATGTGTTTTTAGTAATAAAACCAATGTGAAGTGTGTTATGGTAGTAGATAGAAGAAAACATAAAAGCCCCACATATCTAATCATTGAATCAACCTTAGTTGGATATGGCATGTTGATAGCCAACCATCATCTTTTAATAACCTACTCAACTTAATATAACTTAATCAAATTACATATATTTGTATTTGCATTCTAGAATAAAATAATAGAAATCAACATTCAAATATAGAGTAAAGCCATTGTAATTAGAGAAATGAACCCAAATTGATGCATATTCACATATATCCATTTGAAATTGGACCCTAAATGGAACATCGGAGCAGGAAGTTAGCAGGAAAGCACATTAGAATATAAATTTTGGAGGGCCGATTATTTTGGAAATTCGGGGATCAAAACCTCATAACTCTTTAAAAAAAAATTGAATTGTGTTGTAAGCACCGTAGTGCGAGAAGAACAGAAATAAAATGGTAATCATCACAAAATAAAGGACCCCAAGGACCCTTTCTCTTTCCTCTGGGTAGACACATGGCAGCAGATAATTGGCTTCGAGAAGCTGACGAGGCAGATGATGTCAGCGTGATGTGGTCCCATGGTGGACATGTGGCAGTCAGTTTTAGCATTTTAGAGGGCTTAATTGGGCAAATCTAGGTGACACGTATCACCACTAAGGAGGCGAACATGGAGATGATGACATTAACCTGACATCATTTCGGAGGTCACTTTTTTGGAGGTTGGAGTTTTCGCAGCTCCTTTCAAATTGTTTTATAAAAAATTTTGATCTGATGAAGGGGATCTGACGTTAAGTGGCACCTATTCATGAGGACTCAAAAGGACTCAAAAGGACCAGGGGCATAAATCAAGCCTTAGCACCTATTATTGAAAATACGCCACTTCGAAAGTATTTCAGAGGTAGGGGATATTGGAACTTTGTTGTAGAAGCCTTCCAAGAAAAGTTACAATGAGAGGCACTTTTGATGTTGAATGGCGTTTGGTTATGGAAACTCAAGGAATCAAGGGGCGAAAGAAAATAAAAAGGAATATAGGCCCTCAAAAGGTACTTGAAGGCTTTAACACCCAAATTCCAAGCCTATGGCCATAGGCAACAGTCCTATGGAGGATAAACAAAAAGGAGCTTAAGCAAAAAGAGCTAAGGGAAATCAAAACTTTGTGTTTTTGTAACGTTATTTTAAAAGAGTTATGATATATTAAGGCCCCATACTGTAGCACAGAGGTTACAAAGGATGGATGGGTCAACAACTTAGCTATAAAGCACCTCTAACACCACCACTCTCGACCACGTCTAGCTCCAAAAAGGGGAAATTCTAGCAGTTAAAGAGAGAAAATGATAGGCGTATTAGCAGATAATCTTGGAGGAATACTAAAACAAAGGTGTGGCTAGATCAAAGACAATCAAATAAATAGACACCAGATATATTTTTTTGTGTCAATCAAGACACCTTCAGTTTCTCATATTTTGTTAATTTCTGCATTTTCAAGAAAAGAATCAAATCCGTTATGTAATCATTAGGACAACTAGGTCATTTGCGTGCTCGGAAAGATGTTAGTTCAAACAGTTGTACCATTTTGAAAATATTTTGTAACTATTGTTTGATCTCTCTCTCTCTTTCTATAAAAGGGAAGAGAAAATTAGTAGTAAAGGTTCCCAAAAATTTTCTTTCAGAGGTTTGGAATTTTGTGTTCAAGGGTTCTGAACTCTGTTTTCAAAGGAGGTTCCAAGTTTTGTTCTAATTTATTGTTCCTGTGGTTGTTATTGTTTTACACATTTTTTTTAGATTGGGCCTACGACATGTATTAAGCCTTGAATATTAATAAATAAATTCTAGTGATTCCAAGCATTTTGGATATGTAGTATGTGTTCTTCTTATGTATGTCATTTCATATGTGTATTTTCCTCTTTAGGAATTGTGTAATTGTAGTTGTTGGATTCACTGGTAAGTGTTGATCTGAATGGAAAATGACATCTACCCATGGTATTCATCCACCCATGTTATCCATCCACCCATGGTATTGTAAATGGAATCGACCCATGGTATTCATCCACACATGGAATTTACCCATGGTATTGTAAGTGGTATCCACCCATGGTATTGACCCATGGTATCCACCTATGGTATCTACCCATGGTATTGTAACTCAAAAAAAAGGCTATAAATAACAAGCCTCACTTTGTAAAATGACATATTTTCCAGCACAATGTAGCTTCTACAACTATTCTCTGTTTTAATAAAACAAGTTTCTTTGTAGTTTTATTTGTTGTGTGTTATTTTTTTCTGGCATTCTAATTTTGCAGGTCTTGTCAAATCCATTTCAAATTTTTAGATCTTGGGGGCCTCGCCCCAAGATCCGGACTAGTGGTATCAAATTCAAGTTACGAATCCATGGGAACGAGGGTTTGAAACATATTTCATTTTCAATGTTTTGCAACAATCTTCAAAAAATTCCATGAATTTGTTTTTGGGTGGTGCGTTTGTAACATCAGACCTGAAAGTTTTGGAAAAAATATTAAAAAATAATACCATATCTGGATTCCTTGCAAAAATACCCAAATTTGTAAAAATCGTCCGACTGTGCTCCTGATGAGGGAGATATCGTTGATTCAAAATCAGCAATGTTGAAGAAATTTTTCTGACGACAATTCATGGATGACGGCTCTCCTGTGATTTTTTGCAGTTTTTAGTGCAAAATTTCAGAGAAATGGATATATATCTGAGCTCCTCTTGAAAAATCACCCAATTTCAAAAAAAAAAATCGGTCGAATTGGAGTTCGTATGTGGGAGTTATCGTTGATTTAAAATCAACTATTTTTTTCAGAAATTTTGTGACGGCGAGACAGTTCCAGCGCGAATATGAAAGTCTAGAGTCTCCATATAGTGGTTTCAAACACACGAGAACATGCAGAATGATCATTTCATTTCCAAAAATAGGTTATAATAAATATTCTGAGTTATATTGACTGAGTTATGCTCATTTTAAATTTGGAGCAGCATTCGGAGCGGGTTCCCTTTGGAGACGTGCCCTCCCACCCCGCTTTAGTAGGCACCTGCTTCACATTCATCAGTTTCAGCATAGCAGCATTCGTCTTGGGTTATTTGGAGACGTGCCCTCCCACCCCAAGCTATGTAGGCACCTGCTATTTCATCAACAATCAACATCACGGTTATGGGTCAACCACACAAAATCATTTTCATCGAAGTCCATTTGCTAGGCCGCACACTGTTAGTAACACAGTTGGTCACAAGAATTACAGGGTATCTCTATCCTTGGATCTTCGTTTGTCATGGTTTTGGTTCATCCACAAACCCACACTTCATCGAAGTCCATTTTCTAGGCCGCACACTGTCAATATCACAGTTGGTCACAAGCATTACAGGGTATCTCTATCCTCGGATCTTCGTTCATCACGGTTATGGGTTAACTACACAAAACCCTTCTCTTCAATGGCTCTTCATATTCAACAAAGGCTTCTCAAGAGGGAACTTCACGCAATGGGGACCACGTTTTAGAGAGCTCAGGATCGAATGGAATTCCTATTCACCCGAGATTCATCCCCCCATGGAATTTACCCATGGTATCAGAATGGAACCTCTACCCATGGTATTCATCCACACATGGAATTTACCCATGGTATTGTAAGTGGTATCCACCCATGGTATTGACCCATGGTATCGACCCATGGTATCCACCTATGGTATCTACCCATGGTATTGTAACTAAAAAAAAGGCTATAAATAACAAGCCCCACTTTGTAAAAGGACAGATTGTCCACCACAATGTAGCTTCTATAATTATTCTCTGTTTTAATAAAACAAGTTTCTTTGTGGTTTTATTTGCTTTGTGTTCTCTCTTTTTTTATGGCATTCTAATTTTGCAGATCTTGTCAGATCCATTTCAATTTTTTAGATCTTGGGGGCCTCCCCCCAAGATCCATATCAATC
>CM076572.1:323375657-323445950 GCA_034641835.2 Pinus albicaulis
CATACTCAATCATACCTATATCGATATCCTTCCTTATCACATCATTGCAAGGTTTCTCCCACTTTTGATATATTAATTACTCAGAAGGATCAATTCAATTGAGATGCAAATCTAATTTAGAGTAAAAGGAGATTTAATCATTTAAATCCACATGATTTCTCTATTGATTTCTCTATTGATGTAAATTTAATATACTAGCCTAGCCATATTATTAAAATAGTTGGCAAACTCTAATATACATACACCAAAATAAATACAAAATAAATACCCAAACACTTGATAATACATTTCAAGTTGCTAATTAACTAAATTATAACTTCGTCTTAAATTATTATTATTATTATCATTACTAATTATAAACATAATCTATGAGTTAAAATCATAATTACCCAGTTCGAATGCTAATTCAGATTAGATTTCGATACAATACCATAAAAATTCGGATGAAAATTTTTCAATTTGAAAAAAATTAATGAGTATACATCTTAAATATCTAAATATATATGTTATTTTTTATATAACAACAATACATTGTCATTTTGCTCCCATTCATTTTATAATTTCAATCATTTTTATTTTATTCAATATAAACAATTTTAAAACTTCAATCTACTTACCAAAACCATAACCATAAGTATCTTATCTTCAAAATCTTCCTTAATTTAGAATTTTATCTAAAATCTTTTATAATTAATATATATCTAAAAATTAAATATTCAAAACTTATTTATATAATTTTTTTTAATATAAATATATTTAAAAAATTATTTACTTTTATAAAATTTACTTGTAAATTCAAATTATTTCTTTATTATCTCAACATTTTTAATCCATTGCAGCAACATGAAATTGTAAACTCTGAAATTTTCTCATCTTATAATTAAACTTCATTTCCTACTTGCAATCCCGCCACCTTTCCATTTTCTTCGTGGGCAGTTACCTATTTTTTGTTTAACGACCGCTGCACTTATATATATATTTTTGCTCAAAGGACTTCTGCAATTACTATTAAATCATGCAAATTAACAAATCCCTAACCGTGAATTATTTTTCATCCCGGCTAACTAATCATACCGCATCGAATTATTACATAATAATTCCACCTACGAATCAAATTTCAGAATTTTTAGATTTAATGTCCACATTCGGCTTCCATACGTTCAACCCTGCACTTACTTGATAGATTGGCCCGTTTCCGTCTGCGGCTGGAACAGTTGCGAGGAATGTCACAACGGTCGTACTTTCAAAGACAAACAAACAACAAATAGAGGGTTAATTTCAAATAAGGGAAAAATCTGTTCAAATTTTCTTTACTGAACAAGATGATTGATTTCAAATAAGGGATTGATTAATTTTTTTTTGAAATTCGAACATAACACTAGTAAATTAACAAAATGTAATACTTTTTTATAAAATACTTATAATAAACTTTTTACCATTCCTTAAGAACAATCGTTATAAACTTTGAGAGTTATATATTAATTCATAAAAATAAATTAATTATTTGAAATTCTTTAAATAAAATTCAGAAATCTTATTTTTACAGCACTAAATCAATTAATTAAAAATATTCCTATGTTATTAAGATAATGTAAAATCGTAGATTTTAACACTTTCTAAGGCATTTAACGATTTAAATTAATTTGGTATATCAATAACATATCTTTAAAATATATATTGTGATTTGTTTTAAGAGGTATTGAAAATCAACAAGCAAAAATTATTAATAAAGTTTCTTTTTTAATATTATTTATAAATATTAATAATAAAAATATATACATATATTTAAATATACATTTAACTTTTACAATATATAAAGGTAGACTAATCATACATATGAAATTTCTAATTTTATTTATAAAAAAATTAAAGTGTTTAGTTTGTGTTTGTTGTTTTTTAACTATCATCAAAAAGATCTTTAATACTTTTACTACTCAATATAAAGTGGACATGATATTTAAAATAATATTTACATATTAATTATTAATAAAATATTTCTATATTTATATTTATATTTATATGGTAAATTTATATCAATTGATTGAAAATAAAATTATTTTAATTTAAGGTGTAAATTAAATATTTGAATATCTATATTAATTAATATATTTTAATGTCAATTTTATATGTAGGAAAAAAGAAGTATTCACATTCAATTTCTTCTCACATTTTACATATTAAGTAATGTGTGTGTGAGCTAGCAAACTCTTATAGGTTTTCCATTTTGTTTGGCATGAGATTACAATCTTTATGGATTCATTTTCGTGAAAAGACCTTTTTGGTCATTTTGATGATATAAACTAAAAAACTTAAAGTTCTTATTCTAATAAATCTGTGTGGGGAAAAGTTAACCAAAAAATATACTAAAAAAATGACCGTAAAAGTATAAAAAATAGAGTATGGTTATATATGTGTGTGTGACTAATTGAGTGTATCCCTGGTGGTAGGGTTTAAGGATAACCTATCCACCGAGGTTCTAGCCTTTTAAATTTTCAATACACGGTTGTTTATTACTCTGCCCATAGCATATGTACATATCTTCCCCACACTAAAGGTTACTTTACATCTATCTCTTGTTGGGTTTCTTCCCTCTCCATGTCTCCTCATCACATCCACTCCCATACTACCACGTACCCTTTCTCACTTACCTCTCCATTGTTGTGCCTTCCTTCTGTGCTCAGACATTAATTATTTTCACCAACCATGTGCCTCCATGTAACCTCCTACATCCATGTCATATATCCATTTCATCCAACTCCCAACAAATCAATAGTGAACATTGGCAATTAAAGTTAGCCCTGAGTTGGAAAAATGGTGAGTTAAAACTATATTTTTCTTCCATACAACACAATAGTTTTGAGCATGGTTTAAAAACAAATGAGAAAAAATTTCTCAAAAGTGAAAGAGGCTTTTTTTCTGTAATGGAACCATTTTAAAGAACCTCTGTTACTTTTCTAAGAACCATTATGGTTTCTGATATATACGAGTGGATATGTGAAGTAATATTTTTTCATAATTTTCCTATTTTTAGACACTATTTTCAAATGTGGTTTTCGAAAAGGTGGAAATGAATTTTCAAACACTGAAAGAGGTTTTTGTTGAAAGCATACCTTTCTACGAGAAAATCTCTGAGTTTATACATAGCTATCATGGATTGAGATATTCAAAGGGATCATCGAACCCTATTTTTCATAATTTTGTGATGAAAAATCCCATGAACATTTAGTGACTTTGATGCCAACTCATCATATTAGACTTGCTATCCAATTCGAATTGTTGTTATTTATCACCCAAAATCCTCAATGATAATGCAAATACCCTTCAATAATTTTAGCTTTTCTATATTTTAGTTCTATTTTCTTAACACAATTTTTAGATATTTGTAATAAATCTTGATATTTCGAATCAAGTATTTTTGTGAATTTTTTTTAGAAATACGTCATAGTTTGAGGTAGTAGATGTTAGGACTTGTTTCAAGAAAAGGAATTGTATTCTAAAGAATCTCACAGAGCCACAATTGACAATATTTTAGTAGTACAATGCAATGATTCTAAGATTATTGTGTCAATTTCATTGGTGAAGTGAATCTCTCTTTGTGAATTTGTTTTCTCTTTCTTATCATATGTTTTTATAAAATATGAATTATTATAAGTAGATAAAGAAAAAAAGGTGGTTAAATCTACACTTTGCCTCTGGCTTAAGAATAATTTTTATGTTTTCCACTGAAGATTAAAATCATAATTCTTAATTGATCTGTTTTTAATTGGATTTCTAAATATTTTCCTCTCCTCCACACCTCAGATATTTAAGGATCCAGTGAATTTTCCAACCCTTCCATGTAAGGTTATCCTATTAATTATGTATTTAATCAATCCAAAACTTATTTGACTCAATTTTCCCAATGTCCTATCTTCACAGTTTCAACCGAACAACATAATAAACCCAAACCTGAACTTAATAGCTAGCTTAATGCATTCTATCAAACAAAGATAAATTATAAAGAGAGATCCCTCTTTGAAATTGGAAGGGATGGATTCATAGTTTCCAAACTGGTTCTAAGGTTACCTCTATGATTTTCTATGCAACCTCAAAATTACAGAGTGATAAAATCCTTGCGACCATACTGGAGACGAAATATTTCATATTCCCCACGAAATATTATCAAATTTCAGATCTGATTGCTCATGCTGGACACTGGTCGAATATATGAGGGATGAAACATTCACCTCACAACTCCATGTTTAAGAATCTGGAGCTCAAAGCTTTCATGGCGACTACATTGACGAAAGAATCTAGATCTTAAATTGCACAACCAGTTGTCGCATTAGTCACGATGTCACGATATGTAAAAGGTTATTTTTTTATTGAAGCTTTAAAATATTTCTAGGATGAGTTTGTGGATTATCAAATTGATGAAGTTTTTTCAACATTCATGTTTTATTGTTTGAAATAATGAAAAAAAAAAATTGAATTTTTTTTTTTTTTTTGCTTGAGTAATTTTCTCAAATACTTGAGAAACATGTTCAATTCTTAGATACTCAGATTCAGTCCTACATTTTCCAAGATTCAAAACAGTTCATTAAAGATATTCGTTCATTGAAGCGAGGGGAGATTGTACTTCCCATTGATTTTCAGATGGATAACTGTTTTGTTTTTAAACACAAGACTGACATTGTACAATTTAAGTCATGGTTTAAAATTGAGGATACAACTGGAAAATAAGCCCTGTTAAACTGGTGATTGAATACCTGGAGGATCAACTAATTGATCATGCCTTTATTGATCCCATAGAAAACTATATATATATATATATATATATTATTTTTTATTTTTATTTTATTTTTTCAGTTTGTGTTTTCAACCATGTTTTCACTGTAAGAACCATATCCATCTCTAGTTTTCATTGTTACTACACTTTCCAACTTTGATTTTGTTGGTGAGCAATCAAGCAGTCCACATATTTCATCAACTACTTCACTAGCTTCATTGGCATTTTTGTGTTATTTTATTCAGAAGCTTCTCATCATTGCAGGGTAGGTTGTTGTGTGTCAATAAGCTTACTTCTATGAGCATTTTTTCAACATCTTCATTTTTCAGTTTGCAACAAAGTTTTCATTTTTCAAGTATACAACTCAAATTTTAATTTGACTAATGTATTTGATTCATTTTTAGGATTAGAAAAAATAATCAATTGGTTTTTGGTTGCAGTGGTGTCAATTCAGAGCATGTTGTGGGCTTTGGATCAGCCTGATGGATAAAGCTACTAGTCTATGGTGTTCTTGGCACCTCACAAGGAGGATGCCATCCCCATTGGAGTCTATATTAAGGTCTTATGATTCATAGGATCAATTGATGAATATTTATTTTCATATGATGACATTGTAATAATTTTTTATTCTGAAAATTATTTCCAAGAAAGAAAAAATAGGCTTGCAAATCAAAATGTAGCACTACAGGATAATTAAGTAGGTTTAGAAGATAATTAAGTATATTTATATTAGGGAATCACAAACTCTAAAGGGAGATTATTATAATTGTAATAAATGTTTTACATGAAGTTTGTGGTAACTAATAAGACTATATCATTTTCAATGGCCTCGATCTACCCTTCCCGAATCAACAACAGAGGATCATTTTCGACCACCCCCCTGAGCTCCTGCACACTTTATTTATGGGTGGGTCCAAAAAAAAGGGACCTACCATGGTAATGTGG
This sequence comes from Pinus albicaulis, assembly GCA_034641835.2. NCBI lineage: Eukaryota > Viridiplantae > Streptophyta > Pinopsida > Pinales > Pinaceae > Pinus > Pinus albicaulis. Next base: position 323,381,371 of record CM076572.1, read on the forward strand.
CATCGCCACTAGACTTAGCACCAATCTTATCACCACCCCCCTCCTTTTCTACTCATCTCCCCCCCCCCCGCAGTCGGAAAAGATATATCACGTTGACCACCGACTCCATTTTTCCTATGCCAAGAAGATCTTTCCATGGGGATTTCCTGACCCCACCAGCGCCTCCACCACATTTCCTCCTCCTCCACTATTCGTCTACCACATTTCCTCCCGTAAAATGGTTCCCTTCCATCATTTTTCTCCCAATAAAATGGAGAAAAATGATCCCCATTTTTTTCTTAATTAGGGTAATTCGATTTCAATGTGAATAGCTCGAAGGATGAGGGGATCACATGACCAAGGTGAGTTTTCAAATGTAGGTTTGGGGGTTATGAACCAAAAATCAATGCCTTGTCCCAAAAATCTTAATGCGAGCTGTCACCAGTATTTATGCCTCGGAGTGTAAATAGATTACTGAAAGTAGCTTGGATATATAATTAAAGTTTAGGGTATGAACATAATTTCCACTAATATATGATATTAATTTCATAAGAATAAAATCATATATTAAATACGGATGAATTATGTCAAAAAAATCAGTTTTAATAACCTTAGCACGAGACAACTCAGTATGAATGGGTTGGTATTCACATGACTTTCAGAATTATAATAATGACTAAAAGAAGGTAGAGTATAAGGTGTAGCAATATTATGTCCATGTTAAGTCAGAAAATTTGGAACAAGGGTTTAGAATAAAAATAACAAAGGATGGGTTGTCACATTAATTAAGATTATGTTGTACCTTGTCATATACAAATGATACTCCAAGTGAGTTCCTATTGCGAAACCATCGCCCTAGTGAGCTATACGGTCATAAAATACATAAACAATATGAGTGATATCATTGTGACCTATGGAATGTATCCATAGTTAGGATAAGGAAAAAATCGTATGGCCCTCATGTATATGCTTTGATTAAATCAAATTTAAAACTTAGACCTATTTCCTAAGTGTATGGTGAGAATAAGAAATTTTGTAAAGGTACATGGAATTCTACATAGTAGGTACATGAACATAAAATAAATTGTAAATGAGTTTATATGATTTTATATTTGTAAGATAGCTTGGAAATTACATGATTAAATTTCATTTCAATATAAGAAAATGATAAATATGACAAAGTAATACTATTGATGATGTTAAAAAAAAATTGGCTTATGAATAGGAATTGTGACATGTAGAAATAAAGGTAAATACTTTAGCTATAGAGATAGAATAATATAACCATGGAAAATGTTCAAACTAGATGTGAATAAGAAGGTTGAAAGGATTCATCCGTGTTAGAAGTCCACTGGATCTCTGATGGCTAAGAAGGAGACGAGAAAAGGTAACCACAAACCACTTTGACCTAGTAGCTAGCCCTACTAGGATGAGAGGGCTCTCTCAAAAGTGATCATATTGAATTGACTGGATCGTGGATATTTTAGGCTAGATATGTAGATTAGGGTTTGGTTGATTTAGATTTTTGTGCACGATGAAAATGGACCTCTAGAGCTAGGCTTGAAAACTCTGGTAGGGTTACAAGAGAAAAAATTGTACGGGAATAAAGGGGCAAGGTATGCAAGCTTGAGTGGCCCTTTAGGCTATATGGTTATGGTTTAGGATGAAAATGGAGACCAGGAACAAACACAGAAATATGAATTCATTCCTTGAGAATAAAATAAACACAGCATCATCATCTCATCAAAACATGGCATGCATTACTCATGAATCATGCTTAAATATTTGTAAAGACAATGATTGGAAAGCAGTAGATATGTAATGGAAAGATAAATATTCCAATTGAGTGACTTACAAAAGAGAAACATATCCAGACACACTCACCACATGAATCCCTAAATTCAAGCTGCAACTTTTCCATGTATTCATTGTATTACTTAGTTAAAATAGAATACACTAGTTCAATGTCCAATGTTCCAACATCCAACCCTTGAAAATGATTACAAAAGGCATGATATAGCTACTGAGGTCGAAATCCTCCCTTGGAGGTCAAAATTTCCAGCAAGAAAGTCAAATACATGCATCTATCTTAATTCAGCTTCACCCTAGGGAGGTTGCACAACAAATTCCTCCTTTTCCTAACCACTAGATACATATCCTAAAAGAAAAAAATGGAGAAGAAGACACCTATTCAACTCCATTTTTACCATTTACACTTACATTTTGACTTTTACATTCACCCTCATTCATATTTTCTCTTTTACAAAATTCAAAGTAGGAATTATCAAAAGTTACATAGTGAAAATGTAATTAAAATCTGAGAAAACTGGAGAAAGCACAATGCCCTGGTGAACACAATTTTTAGGCACCTCCCTGAAGTCAAAATTGAAATCCGAGACACTAGTAAAATAGCCATGTTTGTCTAGCTTCTAGTTCATCTTGCATTTTTAAAATTACCCGTGGGAAGGTCTTCAAAAGCTCATTCTCCTAAGGCTGGTAAAAAAGAATAGCATGGCCTCAAAAAGAAAGGCAGAAATCTGTTTTTGAGGTGGTTTTTGACCATTTTCACCCTGCAAAAGTTGATCAATTGAGCTAACAGGTGTTCAAAGTTGATGTAGGAGTCATACATTGTCCAACCATGTAGAGTTTGTGCCATTTTTTGCTCTCTAGAAAAAGTGTAGCATGGCCCTTACTATGCTTTTTGCAAGGTGATTGTGGAAAAATTGCCAAATTGCTCGGTTTTCTGGAAATATATGCCTCAAATATGGAGTGATATCTCACTAACCATGATTTATTTTTTTTAAAGGAGATAAATGTTTTTTCTTTGGAATTTTAGGAACAAAAACATCCTCCATTTTCCGAAGATGCTTCACTGATTTTCCATAATATTCTATGCAAAAAGGTGACTTAAAGAGGAAATTACACAGTCAGAAAAGTAAGTTGTGAAGATGTGAATGGATCTCTCATTCTGTAATACCTGTGTGAAATATGAATTAGGTTATTTTATTTTGATATCTTAGGAACAAAAAAATCCTCCAATTTACCAAAATTCATCGTTTTTTTGGGCATAATATGTTCTGCAAAAATATGACTATACATGACATTTCTCAAAAATGTGTCTTCAAAGATACTTTCAAATTTCCCAAACTTTCTCCAAATTTACTCCAAATTGCTCCAGAATTTATTCATGGAGACTTGAGATGGTATTATATGCTATAATGGAAACATCAATAATAAAATCCAACTTACCCTTCTCCTTTTGACTGATTAGGGTTTCCTTTGTACTCTGATTTCAAGTAGGGTTTATATTTCTGAAGGTCTAGGTTCATGCCTTTGAACCAATACTCACCATGGTTTGGTATCTGTGTAGCATGAGATATGGTATCTACTAAGAATATGAAATCATCCCCTACAATGATGGCCTTTTCTTGAAGTTGGTGATAAAAAATCTAGTCATTTCAAGATGATGTTGCACTATTTGGACCATCTCACAAAAATCAAAACACCCAACATGCTAAAAACACTTGACTGAAGGTGGTGATGACAAAATCTCCTGAGTATCTAATGGTTCATATATTCACACTTTCCAACCCTTTTTATAAGTTTTCTTCTCATCCTCCACAGTGGACTATCATAACAAACCATAGGGAAAAACAGGGAAGGGATTAAAGGGATAAAATGAGAGAGTTATGGAAGGGGGATGGGAGTAAAAAACTTTAGGGAGGTGAGAAGGGTTGTTACGGACCTTAAGGAAGTGTAGGGATATTAAAAGAATGAGGGAATAGGGCTAGGGAATTTTTACACAGGCCTATACTCTTGGCTTCCCATAAAAGCGCATCGCGTAGGGATAATGTTTGGGGATAGGTCTTAGGGACAAAAAGTGAGAGGGTCTTAGGGTTTTAGGGATGTATTTTGGTGTGTAGGAGGTTAGGGTATGATATAAGAGGGATTATAAAGTCAAAGTATTCAAGAAAATCATAGCGTAGGAAGAAATTGACAAGTTTTCCACCATATGAATGAAGACACTTAGTGAAAGAGGGTGTGAAGTGGGTCAACTTGTTTTACCCCTATGAAAGCTTGTGCTGAGCTTGAAATTTTTTTTAAAATTTTTAGAATCCTTTTAGGATAAAGTGTAGCACCTCTGCAAAAATATCAGCGCCAGAAGGAAAAGTGCAACGTGTGAAGGAAAAGCGCAATGCGAGAAGGAAAAGTAAAACCTGCGATTAAAGACCACTTTTGGAGGCCTTACTACACTAAAAATTGAGCTCATGATAGCTCATTGCAAATATCTCTTTGTATACTACATAATGAACCCATCAAGCTTTGAAAATTATCAATTATAGTCCCTCACAAATCAATTCACCCAAGATTGGTAAGAAAAACATAGCATGGCTAAGGAAAAGCGTAGCCTGAATTGGAAACCACTTTTGGAGGCCTTCCAGAACTCCAAATTGAACTCATGATAGCTCATGGGAAAGATATTTCTGTGTAGTTAGCATCTGGCTCCTCAAGAGGGTCATTTGGACACTAGATCATAGAGAAAATGGATTTTCCCAAGAGTACTCTAGAAGTATAAAAACTCTCCTGTAGCAAATATATTTTGGGAATTTCTCCCAAATCATAGCACCTGCATATAAAGTGAAGGAGGGTTTTTGTTTCTTCTTCTATTATTGACAAAAATGTCCTTTATTTTTGTGCAATTCATCTCCATTTGGTCATAAGCATACTCTTAAGAATAATTGTTCCTATGTGCATCAAATGACCTCTTAATGAGTTTGTGAGGCATTGCTATCTTCGATTGTAGATGGTTCAACTCTTGAGGCACGTCCCCCATTATTGTATTTCTTCCTTTCAGTGTATCTTATCTTAGTAGGAGGAAAATTTAGGTTTCTTCTTAGGAAAATAGGGCACTTTGGGGTAGTTTTGGTGACATTGAAACCCTAATGAACTAATGGAGTTGTTGATGTGAATGAAATCGTGATGGTGATGACTGAAATGATGATGATAATATCTAAATGATGGTACATTTAGTTGAGTGATGAGAGTGACCAAGATGTGAAATTCTTGACAGAGTGGAAATAACCCTAAACACACTAGCGAGTGGAAATTTTTTTATTTGAATACTCTTTGAAATGAGAAAAAACTGACTTGACACCTAAGAAAACCTTGTATAAAGAGAATATTTAATCACTAGTGAGAAGCTGAAAATACTGACACTAACAATCCAAACATAATGCATAAAAATGATATTAAGAGTAGCCATGAGCATAGATGGACTACATCAAACTTACTAAATAATCCATGTATGAGTAGGGTCAATGTAATGTACATAATTTGGTATTACCATATGTGGGGATAAATACCATAGATACATAAATAACTATGAAGAATCACAAATAACACTAAATATATGTATAAAAATGAAAGAGATTGAGATAGAATTAGGATGTTCATGACAAAATCACCCTTGAGTTTTATTATGGTAGGATGATAATCTGCTTGATGATCATATAGCGCAACATGGACCTCGACATACTTCTCCCCATTTCACTAACTGTAGAAGTTTCTTGTACATTAACAACTTGTTGAGGTCTCATGTGATGAGGAAAATTTTTGTCATAACGAGGTTAATGAGATCCTCAACAATACAGAGGGGGTTTTTGTGATTGAACATGTTCCAACTTACACGAGACTTCCATATGTTTGGATTCATTTTACCCTTTCATTATAGTTTGGTTCCTTCCAAATGGTTTATTTGTCTCACTTATTTGTGTATTTTTAAAATTCGTAATCCTTGGGTTTTTTATTCTTTGGTAATTTTTCTGTCCCTTCCTCTGTGACCAGAGTTTACCCCCATCCCCTTTCTTTCTTATCTCCAAATATAAATTTAGTGCCTTCTTAATTTCTTTATCCATGGCCTTGCAATTATCAAATTCTATTATCTTCTTCATGTTTGTGGGGAGGCTACTAATAAAACATTGTACGTTATATTTTTCCTCTCGAATGTATGGAATATATCTCAACAAAGAGGTAAATTTCATCACGAATTCATACATAGTTTACTACCCCAATTTCAAATCATGAAATCCATTGGAATTTTCACCATAAACCCACTATGCATATACTAATTCTTGAAATTCTTTTGAAACTCATCCAAATTGACCTGTTGCTCCTCTATGCCCTGCACTGTCTAAACCTTCTCCCACCATAGGGAATATTTCCCTTGAAGATGATAAATAGTGAATCTCAATTTTAGGTTATTTTCATATTCATGAATTTGAAAGTATTTGTTCAAGTGAATGATCCAGGATTCCACAGCTTCTTCAAAATCCCCATCATGTTTTGGGGGATCAATTTTTTAAATTCCCCTAGCAATTAAATTTGTTTCTTTTTCATTCTCCTGTAATAAAAAACATTTCTAGATTCCTCTCATTATTATCTCTGTCTCCCTCAATTCTTTCGGTGTGACTTCCTTCTGGGGTATTGTCATTTTTGTGTCAATTTTCTTCTTCATCCCCAGTTTCACTTTTAGGACTAAGCTAAGAATTCCTATGGTTATGTATATCCATAATACTTTTTAAGAATCACTCGAGGTCACATATTAATCTTTCATTTTTTTTTTCTGAGTCTAATCATTTCATCCTTTAGCTATCTGACAATTTCTAACAACATATCTAGTTGGTTTAGTTGCTTTGTTCCTAATTGTACCCACAGTTTTGGATTCACTTCAAGGATAGGTATGAAATTAAAATCCAATGTTGGCGTTTGTGGGGGTAAAATTTGGGCTGGTCTCTTCATTCTATTCTTCTCTTCTCTGTGAACAATAACACACTCACTATCAATACTATTTCCCAAACTAGGTCACAATGTTGAAATTTTTCTCTAATACCACCTGTAACACACCTCCATAAAAAAAAAATTACCTTGTATGATCAATTGTATAATTAATTAAAATTATGACTTTAATTTATTTTCTTTACAAGTTACCTTCTCATTTACATAATAGAGGGACATTTATTTTAATCTCAATTCGTAGGTTTATTGATGTAGTTTTAGTGCTAGATATGTTAGTGGGTAGCCTTTTTATGTATAGTGAAAAGCCTTTTCACTCTCATCTCAATTTTCATACTACTTATTGTGTGCCCCATTGTGGGTTGTCACAACTGTCATTGGGATAAGATCTTTCTCGAGCTTTGTGCTATGGAACAAGAAGATGAGACTCGTTCGTAGATCCTACTAGGGTTTCTTGATGATGCACAATATGATCATTTCGTACGATTTCTTGAGTAAAAACCTTGTTTTCGTCGGTCTATCACCACTCATTGCAAATATTTTTACCCTGGGGAGGCTCTCTCACCACGCTCTTTTCGACTATTGTTTGCTTCCATGGAATTTTTTACTTCTGAAAAAAAAAAAAAAAAAACTAACTACATTTTCCATTTTTGATAAGACTCTTTAATCTTCTCATATTTAGAATTCTCCGACACTATTCCAGCATAGGGTTCTTGACTCTATGGTTTCTCAAAACATGTGGATAACATTTTTGGGCCAGAGGGCACTTCCTAACTCTATTTTCTTCGACCAATCGACAGTTGAGTGATTTATCAATTTATTTTATTCGGATTCATATAGGGTTTCTTAGCATTATACCAGTTGTCAGTGTTGGGCTATGGTAACTCCAAACCCGTTCTTCAGATGTTTTCATTCTTTTACTTCTTGAGAACTATTGTTTCATTTAGCCTTAGCACTTTCTCTTGGGTTTTAGGTTTCCACCCCCATTTCAAACCCTTGTCAACATGCTCAACTTGCTTACAAGCCTTTGATTCTATATTTTTCTCTGTGTTCAAATTTTGTATTTTATGACAGATTTAAGAAAGGAGAGAAGCATGAAACAACAGAAGATGGAAGCAATAATTTTCATTAAGGGAGGAAATATATATATACATTCAGAAACATTTAAACTTTAAAATAATTCCTAACTAAATTTAGGAATTGATTCTTTAATAGAAACATATTTGTTAAGTAGATTAATCTCTAACACTCCCCGTTAATTTTGAGGGTTACATTTTTTTATTCCTAAATTTTGACATTGAAATTAAAAATTAAATTTTCCTAGCGGTTTGGTGAAGATATCTACTAAATTTTACTTAGATTCACAAAATTTGAGAACAATATCACCATTTTGATGAGTTCACGAATGAAGTGAAAACGAGTGTCAATATGTTTTCTCTTTTGATGAAATACATTTCTTTTTTATAATGAAATAGCAGAAGTGTTGTAATAAATGATTGAAATCGATTCATTTTATATATATCCGAAGTCAGAGAGAAGTCCCTTTAGCGACACTACCTGACATGATGTTGAATTCATTGCAATGTACTCGGCCTCTGTTGAAGATAGCACAACTATGGGCTTCTTTTTGGATGACCGTGATATCAAGTTTCTACCAAATAGAAAAGAATAGCCAGAAGTTATTTTCCTATCATCAATACAACCAGCATAATCACTTTCTTTATAACCAACAAGATTATTATCTGTAGAGGCTACATATAATAAACCATAAGTAGATGTACCTGCAATGTATCTTAACACCCTCTTTCCAGCTTTCTAATGACAGTCTTTAGGAGATTCCATAAACCTAGAAATATAACTAGCTGCGAACGGTATATCAAGTCTAGTAGTAGTAAGATACATAATACTACCAACAAGTTTCTTATACAAAGTCACATTAATAGTAGTACCCACATCATCTTTACTTAACTTTGTACCAACTTCAATAGGAGTATCCACCAGGTTACACCTGTCCATCTTAAACTTTTTCAAAATGTCAGTAGCATACTTCTGTTGACTCATAAACATACCATCATGTGTTTGTTTCACTTCGATACCTAAGAAGTATCTCATTAATCCAAGATCTGTCATTTCAAATTCATTTTTCATTGCAGATTTAAATTCATCTAACTGCATGTTACCTGTATATATTATGTCATCAACATAAAGACACAATATCAAAATATTACCTTGATGATCATTCTTGATATACAAAGTGGGCTCGTGGTCGCTCCTTCTGAAACCATTATTCAACAAGTAATGGTCTATTCGGCTGTACCAAGCTCTTGGAGCTTGCTTCAAGCCATACAATGATTTCTTCAACCTGTACACTTTATGTTCATAATTTTTGATTTCGAAACCAGGTGGTTGATCAATATACACTTCTTCATTCAAGACACCATTCAAAAAAGCAGACTTTACGTCCATTTGGTAAATAGGCCACTTGTTTTGTGCTGCAATAGCCAATACAAATCGAACTGTATCAATTCTTGCTACAGGTGCAAATGTTTCACCATAATCCATGCCAGGTTGCTGAGAAAAACCTTTGGCAACTAATCTTGCTTTATGCTTATCAACTTCACCTCTCTCATTTAACTTTGTTTTAAAAACCCATTTGACACCTATAGAGTTTTTATCATGAGGTAGATCAACCAAATCCCAAGTTTGATTTCTTTCAATAGCATCGATTTCATTATTCATAGCATCTACCCATACTTTGTCCTTTATAGCCTCTTCAAAACAAGTAGGTTGGAATGAAAGAAATGAAAAATTTACAATATCATCAACATCATCTTGTGCATAAATATCACTTAAGTTTCTCATCTTTGGATTATCAGAATCAGACTCAGAAGACGATGAACTGCTATTGTTGGATGAACTACTACTGGTTTTTTCTTGAACCTGTAATCTTGGAGTGCTTGTTGTAGGTGTCTGAGGTTCATCTAATAGAATAAAAGGATCAGGACAAGTATTGTTCTCCATTTCATTCCAAGACTTATCTTCCAGAAATTTCACATCTCGACTTACAACAAATTTCTTAGTTATAGGATTAAACAATCTGTATGCCTTAGATTGATCACTATATCCTATAAAAATATACTTTTCACTCCTATAATCAAGCTTTTTTCTCAATTTTTCTAGAACATGAGCGAAAGAAATACAACCAAATACGCGAAAGTGTGAAACTGTTACCTTTTGTCCACTCCATGCTTCTTCAGGTACAAAATTTTGAACACTAGAAGTTGGCGATCTATTCAAAATATATACCGAACATGCAACTGCTTCAGCCCATAGATCTTTAGAAAAATTTCGTGTTTTAAGCAAACTTCGAGCCATATTCATAATTGTTTGATTCTTTCTTTCTGCGACTCCGTTCTGCTGTGGAGTATAGCTGGTTGTCGTTTGTTTTTTAATACCATGTTGTTTGCAAAAATCAATGAATTCGTTAGATTCATACTCACCTCCTTTATTAGACCTCAGAACTTTAACAAACTTGCCACTTTGTTTTTCAGCCTCGGCCTTGAACTCTTTAAACTTCGAAAATGTTTCTGATTTATATTTGATGAAATACACCCAAACTTTCCTGCTAAAATCGTCAATGAAAGTAAGAAAATAGAGACTGCCAGCAACTGATTTTTCTTGCATAGGACCACATAAATATGTATGCACTAACTCTAGTTGTTCTTTGGCTCTATTAGTGGCTGAAGAAAAACTATCTCGTTTATGTTTACCCATAATACAACTTGTACATGAAGAGATATGATCAGACAAAGAAGGCAACCCTTTCACCATGGACTGACTTTGCAACAAACTCATACTTTTGATAGGTAAATGACCATATCGCAAATGCCACAAATCAGAGTTAGTTGGCGTTGAAACATTATGTGCATACAACTTCTCACTTTTTAACTGTAACAGATACAACTTGTTCTTTGTCATCGGAATCTTTGCAACAAGAGACTTATGCTTATCAACAATCGTGCAAGTAGTGTTGTGAAAGCTAACATCATAACCATGTGCATCTAACTGACCAACACTCAACAAATTATGCTTGAAATTGGGTACATAATAAACATCATAGATATTCTTCACAACATTTTGTTTGGTTAAGATAGGTACAACACCCTTTCCTAAAGATTTAACCTGGCGATCATCACCCAAACCAATAGAGGAACTGAAGATGTATCAAGATGTGAAAAAAATCACTATGACCATTCATATGATTACTACATCCATTTTCTACCAACCAAACATCTTTATTAGGTACTTGTAAAATCACATGGCATGCTAGAAATAAAGCATCTGATGTTTCACATTTAGTGTTTGTGACATTGGATTTGTTTTTACTTAAAACATACTATAATTTTCGACATTCAGACTTATAATGACCATATTTTTTGCAATAGTGACATTGAATTTTTTATTTATCTATCCACCTACGACCATGATCAGTTTGAGACTGCTTTGAATGTGTTTGAGTTACCTGTGATCTATCATCAGACTGAGACTGCCCTCTTCCTTTTCCTCTCCTACCATGAAAACCTATGCCTCTACCTCTATCCATAGAAGCTTTAGATTTGAAATAATTTTCTGAAGTACTTACATCTAAATTAATTCTTGCTTCATGAGCCAAAAAAGAACCAGTTAATTCTTCAATAGACAATTTTGTTAATTCTCTTGACTCAAAAACAATAACTATCATGTCAATCTTTTTAGGCAAACATCTAAGAACTTTTTCAACAATTATTTGATCTTCTAGTTCTTCACCATTCATTTGAAGCTCATTAAAAACACCCATAACTTTAGTCATAAACTGATCAAAGGTTTCTGATTCAGTCATTTTAAGTGTTTCAAATTGTGTTCTGAGAGTTTGTAGTTTTAATCTTATCATTTTTACTTTATCATTTCCTTGATAAGCAACCTTAAGTATATCCCAAATTGATTTAGGAAATTTCCTGTTGAGAATTCGTAGGGCTTGTGATCAATTCAAAATTTTCAGATAATTACTGAAGTTTTGTTTTCATGTCTTTGTAGTTAATTCTTTCATTAAGTCAATTACCAAAGTAATTGTACAAAATAGATTTTGCTTGAATATTCGTAATGTGGTTAGGAAGGCAAATTCTTTATTTACCTTCCTCACTAGTCCGTCTTCTTACAAACACAGCTTCCTTTTGCCTTTAACAAAACCCTTTCTTAGATTCTTCAACCTGGCGTATATTCTTACCGCATCCGTCTTGCAGCACCTATCCGTGATCTTATATGCACAACTTTACACCGCAACTGCTTCTTACGAATCGTTACTATTTATATCCGAATATAAACTCGAGTAACCCTCGTATCCACACTTAATTCTCGTCTTGAATCTCGCTTCTTTCTATGCTATCCAATTATCAAACTTATCCGCATCCAATTATCTCGTTGTATAACCTTAGACTTGACCATAATTTTCGTCTTTTCCATGCCATATAACTTGGCCTTGTCCACAATTGTCATCTCCCAAAATATTTCCAATATAGGTATATATATAGGATACCGATCGCTTATTAGGCCAACCATTCAACCGTTACTTTAGGCCGACTTAAATAACTTCAACTTTAGGGCCGACTTGTAGTTTGTTTCTCTGCATATTACTTCACATAGATTTCAAGATAGTTGAAGGATGTTTCCGCCATTTATGAGCTTGTCTTTCAACACCTTTGGAGGGTTGGTACCAATATGATCTGGATCCTTCATGACTTTGACACTTAGCCCTTTTTACACTTAGAATACAAGAACCTAATAGACATCAAGAAGAAGTCTATCTACATAAAATATTTTCTCGTGAAACCCATGAGACAAAAATACATTTTTATTATCATTGTCTTCTTCTTTTCATAGTTACATAGTTAGCATGAAGACCGACCTAGTTACATTTCACAACACTTAGCAGTAGTGATTTTAGGAAAAATAGAGTCATCTAAGGAATTTAAAATTCAAGACTTCGCTCTACCTTCTTTTTGTTTAAGTTCATCAAATTGTTTTTGAGTAATACTCATTTCAACAATTACATTTGCAACAAGAGATTTATGTTGATTCTCATCTATTTTTATTGCTTTTCTTCTCTCTCTCTCTGTTTTTAATTTGTCAACATCTTCGTCTGAAAAGAAAAATTTAGAATTTTCTATTGAGAAATACTTTTCTGAACTATAAATCTGTCACTCCTTCGAAAAAATTGCAGAACAATTCATACTATTTGCAACATTTTCTTATCTTCGAGATGTGCTTGATGTGGTTGGAAGTGAAAATTTGGAAAAAATAAACATAAGCTAAACCGATCATGTAATTATGTGTTATAAGCTCTTATTTATGCTTCATAAGAAAAATGATTAAGTTATTAGCTCTTATTCTACTTCATAAGAAAAATGGGTAAGTTATTTCGAGTATAAAGGTAGACTGTGGAGTAAAATCTAAGGTTTCTTGGAAATACATCCCAGAAATACTAAGATTACACACAAGTTTGTAAATAATGGGACACAATTCTCAAATCAAAAGACTTGTTTACATCTTATAGATTGGTTGAGTCCTCGAATCCAGATTAACTTCGAAATTGTTAGTTTTTGTTGATTGTTTGTTTAGAGCACATCATCAAGGAGCTTTGCTGAAACTCATTTTTTTAAATCAGGGAGCTCAATACGATTCGATATTGAAGTTTTTCTTTATATGCATGTTGTTTAGAAGCTAAGAAATCTTGAAATGTATCTTATGCAGGATATTTAATGTGGATTATTGTAGCTTAGGATGGGGAAAAAGACCAGCTCGCTTGCAGTGCTAAAAAGAGTGTTCAGATTTGCTCCTAAAGAAAATGATAATATTGAAAATGATATCATATTTTCATTCGAAGATAAAAGGTGAGCTAGTAAATGAGAAGGACGAAAAGGTCAGTTGTTATGTCTTATTTTCTATTTCCTGAATATGTGTTTGATCTTTTTTCCTCTGGCTTAGATTTTTTGCCAGTGTAATGATTTTTTTTTGTAGAGCACAAATTCAAAGGATAAACAAAAATTGGTAGTCAATGGAAAAATCCACGGGTAAAGATAAAGGAAGGAACCAAGTATATTCGGAAGATGAGGAAGAAAATAATGACATTGCCCTGGCTGTGGCAACTGCTGCTGCCGGCGAAGCAGTCGTTGTGGCAGCACAGGTTGTTGCCAAGGTTTTTTGTCGTACAAATTACAAACACAAATCCAAGGAAGAGGGGTTGCCACAGCTATACAGTCGAATTTCCGAGGTTACCTTGTTCGTATAAACTTCTAAGGATAAATTTGCAAACAAAGGATTATATTTGGCATTAAAGTTATAATGATGCGCAGTAGTATATGCAGCTAGATCCATGGTTTTAATTCTTGATTTTTTCATCAGATTCAGATATCCAACAGTAATTCTGACTAGGTTGGATTCTTCTAGGCTCGTAGGGCATTAAGGGCTTTAAAAGGGTTCAGGCTTGTGTAAAGGCTAGTCATCTTCATATGGCCGAAGAAAGTTTTTTTGTTAGCCATAAAGTCTTTAAGAAGGGGGAGGGGGGGTGTCAGTAGGAATAGGAGGCGATCCGAATAAAATCTACATTAATACATGAATTATGGCTTTAATTTATGTTAATCTACATAACTTTACCACTTATTTAAAGTAGTGTCACTCCACCTTATTGGAATTGCAGCCAACATAATGGTGGGATGGAACTCTACAAACCATTGAGGAAATTCAATCGAAGCTCCAAACTAAGAAGGAAGACGCCATGAAGCAATGCTACAATTTGTTGATGAAATCAGTGTTCTAGATATGGAGATCTTGCGCGAGGGAATCTTCATCAATGTATGTAGAAGTCGAATCGGACAAGGGGCACTGGGGCTAGAGCATTGGATGAATGCAAGGTCCATGGATCACGCGACTCCTGAAGCATCTTCATCTGTCAGAAAATCATGGACCACAACACGATGAATGGACCATGAGAAAAATTTACATGACATCATAAAATATTTACAATAACTGAGGGTGAATCTCTATAGTTTCACCTCAGAGAACCTCACAATAAAAACCCCTTGGGTTTACTTATATGTGATGTTATTACAATTACAACTTAATATTACACTTAACATTGATGAAATTTTACTTTTAGATTGTTTGTTTTTTGAAAGAGGTTATAGGTAAAGGATAGAGTATATACATTTTATAAATAATTTTTTTTTATAATTATTTTCAATTATAATGAATAAGAATACATATTTTTATAATTTTAATATTAAAATAGTTCTATGAAAGTAGGTTATTTATCTCACAATCAAGAGAATTTTATACACTAATTTAGTATCTAGTTTGATACTAATTTAAAAAATAAATTGTTATTAACCTTATTTATTTCAAATGGGTTTTAATTCAAATGAAAATTTATTTTATTAAAAAAAAATCATTAAAGAAATTAAGTTAATCTACCTTTTAATTCATTCTACTGCCCTTTGTGATTTTTATTCTAGGGAGCAATTCATTTGGCTAAGTCTTGATATGAAGTGTTATATAAACTAAGAGATACAAGGTTTAAATCCCTCTAATTAACTTGTGAACTATGTATGGGTCATGTGTGGTTTCAATTGGAGATTATTATTGTAATGACTATTAGAATTGACCCTCTGTCATGAGAGAATGAGCCTGCAAGTGTACAATAAAATAAAAGAATACAATATGTGTTTTTGTTTTTAAAAGCATATAATAATTTGATTGAACTTAGTTTATATTTCCCCTACCCCCTGTATTATAGGTTTGGTCCAAAATATTTTATTTTATTTAAATTACTTTGGTTGAAAATTATTTATCCCTTGCTTACTTTTTTTAGTGCTAGACAATATTCTTAGGTTCTAGAGGCTATTGTGTGGAGGCAAATGAAGCTTAAAGTATATGCATCATAGTCATTCTTCACATTGATTTTTTTGCAAATCTAGCATATTCTTTGAGGCCATGTGTTGAGGACAAAGCATGTTTGGTTATATGGTTTATTATGCATATTGCTCAATGCTTTCTTTAAATTCAAGTTTTGTCCCCTACCATCACTACTTCTTTAATGATTTTTGTGGAGTGATGGGAATGGGAATTCCATTACATATTCCAATTGTTTTGCTTTTTATAGTTATTAAAGCTTGTTGGTATTTGGAAAATATAGTCATTTATTAACTCAAACTCTAGAATGAAGTGCATGAAACTTTTTATGGTGGAAGCAATGCCTCAAATACGATGGGTGTGTGAGATTATTTACAATGCCTAAATATCCATTTCAATATATGCTTGTGTGTTTAGATCTAATTGAATCATTTTATATAGAAAGGTTTTCTTTTGGTTCAACTAAGGATGCACATGTTTTCTTAATTCATTAATTCCCCCCAATACAAATACAAGGACTTTGAATAGTTTGTGAGCACCATGTAAGTTACTAACCCTTTCTAAAACTAGTTGAATTGGTTGATATGTTACTAGAAAATGTTATATTAACATGTGCATATTTAGTGCATTGCATTTATCATATATGCAGTATGGATTTTATTTTTAGTTTTGAGCCTAGAGAAAACAATATCTTAGTAGAAAGGTTGTACCTAGTGTCAACTAAACACTTCACTTAATAATGAGGTGATCCAAGTTTAGGTCTCAATCATAATTAGCATGCAATGTAAAAATTAGCTCCAATTCAAATGACAAACCTTACCTACGATGATATTCAAATATCAATCGCTAAGACCAAAACCAAGTTTTGATTCCTTCAAGTAAAATCACTTATAGGTGATGAATGTTTTGGTGAATTAGAAGTTTTATTTCCTAATAATTCGAAAGATAAACTAAAAATATTAATAATGTTTACTTCCTAATTAGAGCCAAATTCTAAAAGAAAATTGTTATAACTAATACAATCATGGTACAATCTAAATATTACAATGTTTTGGTTTAAATGTTCACATGTTTGTAATATATAGTACATGATTTTTTTATCCAAAAGAAGATACATTACAAGCAAATATTTCCTTAATCTTGGATATGAACTCCTAAAGACAACGAAGTAATGAAACCAAAAAACCGTCACAAAAAAAATTGTTCTCATCAATTTTCCTAGTGATGTTCGAGACTTGTCGAACCTTTTTGTCAATATTCATCGTTATCTATGTTACTTATGATGCAAGGAATAATTGAATTGTATACCAAATTCATTGAGAGATAGAGAGAGATGGTTTAGTCCTATTTTCATAGATGTTGGTTTGTATTTCATGAAATTTTAAGTAGAGAATATATAAGGGATGTTGTCTTGCCTAAGGATGACGAACCAAGGCTTTAAATCACCTCAAAAATAGTGCTTATTGATTATTATTTTCTATGTATTGTGTTCCTCCCACAAAAATAACAAGGATATTTAAAAATATGTATTGATTTTAAGGGGTTTCATTATATGAACAAAAGATTTATTAAAGAATTACATAGTTGGTAATGGTTCCTTTTATAAATTACCTTCTAAGAGTATAAACAAATTCATAGTAAGAATGTTTTTATTTTTCATTTAGAACTTTAGTAATTCGTAGAAACGAATTCATTGGAAGAATGTTTTTTTTTTCCATTCAGAACCTTAATAATTCTTATAAAGGGAATCTTGGATTTTGTGGGTTGTAATTTTATGTATAAGTGGTATCTGGCTTAGACACTTATTCTACCTATATGTTGTTAAAATAAATGCATGAATTCATGTCATCTCAATATCCATCTACTAATGCTAAAAAGCTATGAATTTTGCTCATTTGGAACCAGGGACTATTAATCAATATAAATTTATACACCATCATGTGATATTTTTGGAAATCAAGGACTTAAACCATGGAGCCACCATGTATATTTAATTATATATTTAGTTAGTGATTTTATCTCTTGTTTACTATCCAATCAGAGTTACTTGTTTGTATTATAATATATTTATTGATTTCTTTCTTTGCATGGATGGAAATGCTTAAAATAATATGTGTGTATATGTGTAGCAATATATCTCTATGTAAATGACCATATCGCAAATGTCACAAGTCCGCGTCATTTGGTGTTGCAACATTATGTGCATACAACTTCTCACTTTTGATTTGTAATTGATACAAATTGTTCTTTGTCATAGGAATCTTTGCAAAAAGAGATTTATGTTGATCAGAAATCGTGCAAGTAGTGTTGTGAAAGCTAACATCATAACCATGTGCATCTAACTGTCCAACACTCAATAAATTATGTTTGAAATTGGGTACATAATAAACATCATAGATATTTTTCACAACATTTTGTTTAGTTAAGACCGGCACAACACCCTTTCCTGAATCTTTGACCTGACGATCATCACCCAAACCAATAAAGGAATTAAAAGATGTATGAAGATGTAAAAAAAATCACTATGATCAGTCATATGATTACTACATATGTTGTCTATCAAACAAACATCTTTATTAGGTACTTTCACAGTCACTTGGCATGCCAAATATAAAGCATCTGATGCTTCACATTCAATGTTTGTGACATTGGCTTTTTTTTTACTTAAACATATTGTAATTTTCGACATTCAGACTTATAATAGCCATAATATTTGTAATAGTGACATTGAATTTTTTATTTATCTATCCACCTATGACCATGACCAGTTTGAGATTGCTCTGAATGTGTTTGAGTTACCTGTGATCTATCATCAGACCGAGGCTATCTTCTTCCTTTTCCTCTCGTGCCACGAAAGCCTCTGTCTCTACCTCTATCCATAAAAGCTTTAGATTTGAAAGCATGCTCTAAAGCACTGACATCTAAATTAATTCTTGCTTCATGAGCCAATAAAGATTGTGTTAATTCTTCCACAAACAATATTGTTAATTCTTTTGTCTCAAAAAACGTAACTATCATGTCAATTTTTTTGGGCAAACGTCTATGACCCTTTTCAACAATTCTTTGATCTTTTAATTCTTCACCAATCACGTGAAGTTGATAAAAAACACCCATAACTTTAGTCATAAATTGATCACCTATTTCTGATTCAGTCATTTTAAGTGTTTCAAAGTGAGTTCTAAGAGTTTGTAATTTTACTATCTTTACTTACTCTTTTCCTTGATAAGCCACTTTAAGTATATCCCATATAGATTTAGGAGTCTTAACAGCAGTGATTTTAGGAAAAATAAAGTCATCTAAGAAATTTAAAATTCAAGGCTTCACTCTACCTTCTTTCTGTTTAAGTTCATCAAATTATTATTTTTGAACAACACTCATTACAACAATTACATTTACAACAAAAGATTTATGTTGATTCTCATCTATATTTGTTGTTTTTCTTCTCTCTTTGTCTTGTTAATTTGTCAGAATCTTCGTCCGAAAAGAAAAAGTTAGAATTTTCTATTGAGAAATACTATTCTGAACTGTAAATCCGTCACTTTTTCGAACAAATTGTGGAAAAATTAGTACTAAATGCAACATTTTCTTATCTTCAAAATGTGCTTGATGTGGTCGGATGTGAAACTTTGGAAAAAATAAAACATAAGCTAAACTGATCATGTAATTCTGAGTTATAAGCTCTTATTTCTACGTCATAAGAAAAATGCTTAAGCTATTGGCTCTTATTTATGCTTCATAAGCAAAATGGCTAAGTTATTTCGAGTATAAAGGTAGACTTTGGAGTAAAAGCGAAGGTTTCTTAGAAAGCCATCCCAAAAATGCTAAGATTGAACGCAAGTTTGTAAATAACGGGACATAATTCTCCCATCACAGGACTTACATCTTATAGATTAGTTGCGTCCTCCAATCCAGATTAACTTCGAAATTGTTAGTTTTTGGTGATTGTTTGTTTAGATGCTAATAAATCTTGAAATGTCTCTTATGCACGATATTTGATGTGGATTACTGTAGCTTAGGATGGGGAAAAAGACCAGCTAGCTTGCAGTGCGGAAAAGAGTGTTCTGATCCGCTCCCAAAGAAAATGATAACATGGAAAATGGTATCACCAGGAAATCTTCTCATTCGAAGATAAAAGGCGAGCCAGTAAATGAGAATGAAGAAAAGGTCAGCTGTTATGTCTTATTTTCTGTTTCTTGAATACGCATTTGATCTTTTGTCCTCTCGCTTGGATTTTTTTGCCGGTGTAATGATTTTTTTTTTTTTTGGGGTAGAGAAAGAATTTAAAGGATAAACATAAATTGGTAGTCAGTGGAAAAATCCCCGGGTAAAGATAAAGGAAGGAACCAATCATCTTTGGAAGATGAGGAAGAAAAGAACGCCATTTCCCTGGCTTCGGCAACTGCCGCTGCCGGCGAAACAACCCTCGTGGCAACACAGACTGTCACCGAGGTTGTTCTCTTACAGATTACGGGCGCAAATCCAGGGAAGAGTGGGCTGCCATAGTTATACAGTCGACTTTCTGAGGTTACCTAGTTCATAGAAACTTCTAAAGATTAATTTGCAAACACGGGATTATATTTAGCCTTAAAGTTATAACGATGCGCAGTACTATATTCGGCCAGATCCATGGTTGTAATGCTTGATTTTTGCATCAGACTCGGTAATTCTGACTGGGTTGGATTCCTGCAGGCTCGTAGGGCATTAAGGGCTTTAAAAGGGGTTAAGCCCGTGTAAAGGCTAGTCGTCTTCAAATGGCTGAAGAAAGTTTTGTTGTTAGCCATAAAGTCTACAAGAAGGGAGAGGGGGGGACGTGAACAGGAGCAGGAGGCGATCCGAAGAATATCTACAGTAATACATGAATTATGGCTTTAATTTAGGTTAATCTACATAACTTTTCAACTTATTTTCTTGTAGCGCCACTCCATCTGATTGGAATTGCAGTCAACAGAACGGTGAGATGGAACTCTACAAACCATTGAGGAAATTCAATCGAAGCTCCAAACTAAGCATGAAGGCGCCATGAAGCGATGCTAAAATTTGCAGATGAAATCAATGTTCCAGATGTGGAGATCCCGCGCAAGGGAATCTTCATCGATATATGTAGAATTCAAACCAGAAAAGGGGCACTGTGGCTAGAGTGTTGGATGACCGCAAGGTCCATGGATCACGCGACTCCTGAAGCTTCTTCATCCGTCAACAGGATGAATGGACCACGACAAAACTTTATCTGACATCATAAAATATTTACAGCAACTGAGGGTGAATCTCTACAATTTCACCTCATAGATCCTCACAATAAAAACCCCTTAGGTGTACTTATATGTGATTTTATTACAATCACAACTTAATATTACACTTAACATTGATGAAATTTTACTTTTGGAATGTTTGCTTTTTTTAAGAGTTTATAGGTAAACGATAGAGTATATGTACATTTTCTATATATATATTAATTATTTTCAATTGTAATGAATAGGTAAATATATTTTTATAATTTTAATATCAAAATAGTTATATAAAAGTAGGTTATTTATCTTACAATCAAGGGAATTTTATACATTCATTTAGTGTCTAATTTGATACTAATTAAAAAAATAAATTGTTATTCGAATGAAATCTTATTTTATTAAAACAAAATTCATTAAAGAAATTAATTTAATTTATCTTTTAACTCATTCTAATGCAATATGTGATCTTATACACAAACAAAAAGAACTTTGAACCGTGAGGGTTGAGCGAGACTTTGATCTAGCAGAGCTCTGCACCAAGTCGATCGCCATGACCTAGGGTTTGGAGGTTTCCGCGTAGGCCGCCCCAGGCAGACCTCCCCCCAGACCGTTAGGATGTGATCACTCTCCTAGTTAGACTTGAAGCTCACTGATGACTGAATCCAATGGGGGGACCATTTCTCCCCCCATAACAGGCCAACCTCCCATAGGGGTGGCGGCAGGGGCTGATACCGACCATCAACAAAACCCTAACCCATCTCATGACATCTCAGGGGCGACTCTCATAGCGCAACAGAGAAACAAATCAACAGTAGAAGAAGCGAACATCAAGTCAACAACATGCATTTCGAAGAACCCCAAACGAACAATGATCAGGCTCCCAGCGCATCGCATCAACAGAAGAATACAGTTCATGAAGAATCATGTGTTGATAGGCAAGTTCATGGGTTTCTAGCCCACTGAAAAATCCCTTCGAGGATGGATAGCTTCCAAATGGAAACCCAAGGGCCACATTGACCTTCAGCTGTGTGCTAAGGGCTTCTTCAATGTGCTCTTTACTTGTAATGAAGATAAAAATCGGATCATGGATGGAGGACCCTATTTCTTTAACTCTGCAGGTTTATACCTCCAACACTGGAGGGAGAGGTTCAAACCTGATAAACAAGATCTAACGTGGGCTTCGGTCTGGATTCGGCTCTACTCCCTCCCCGGGGACTACTAGGATGAGCTGACCCTCAGATATATAGACAATGCCCAAGGGGAATTCATCTAGATTTCAGAGGAGACAAAGATCAACTGCTATGTAGCATACGCCAGAATCTGCGTCTACATGAACATAGAGGAGTCGCTACCAAGTGAGGTAAGTCTGTTGCATAAATACTTTGAATGGATACAAACTATAGATTATGAGCATATTCCCTTCAGATGCAGGAGGTGTCACCAACATGGGCATCTCTTTAGAGATTGCCCCCTAAACAAAAAAGAGGCAGCTGAAAATGAATCAAATGATCAAGCATCAGAAGGATTCACGAAGGTATCAAGCAAGAAAAGGCATAACAAGAGAACCAATTCCCACCAAAATAAAAAAGGACCTGCGACTAGTAACAGCTTCACCGCCTTAACTCAGCTAAATGAAAACAACAACGAATCAGACAATGAATTAGGATGCACCTCGAAGGAGCAGCCCTAGTCCTCTAAGGCACAACAGTAGAAGGTCTCACCAGAGACCTTTCTGAAACCTCAAACCCCTAGCTTCGTAAGGGAAAACCCCGCGTCGAAGGACAAAGAACAGGTGATGGAAACGATCCTAGAAGCAATGGAGGAAGAGCCAGAGAGCATTGACCTTGAGGGCCTGGATCTCATAGGGTTAAAGGATGTTTGCAATAAGAAGGAATTTCAATTAATATCTGAGTAGCAAATCCAAAAGATGGAAGAAATCCTTACCCAAGCGCAGCAGCTCCCCTCTCTAGGCATTCAAGAGGGTACGCTCATAAACACAAAATACTTCACAAAAGAGTTCTGCGAAAGAGGAAGGAAAACATCACTACAAAGAACATTAGAAGTTGGCAAAGAAATAGTGGACTCTGGGCGATTCCCTAAGCTAACAAGATTCTATGCCTACTCCACCAAACACCCACACCCCCCCCTCCCCCGCCCCCCTCCCCCCCAATGAAGATCATCTCATGAATATTAGAGGGCTCAATATCCCCACCAAGTATAGAACAATAAATAAGAGAATTACTGAGGAACACCCTGCAATATTCTACATGCAAGAAACCAAATTTTCCAGCTTCACTCTGGAAACAATCTTCAAAAAGATATGGAAAGGTTGCAATATAATAGCAGTAGATGCTAATGAAGCATTTGGAGGACTCGCAATCATCTGGAACCCCCAAATCATCTCCCTAGAGAACTATCATGCTAATAGGAATTTCATCGAGGCCCACTTTCACCTGATTGGCACGGACATCCATGGAATGCTAAGAAATGTCTACTTTCCTCAAAATCTCTACCAGAAAACAGAGCTTCTGGACAACTTAGCTGAAATCAATAAACTGAGATCTCTTACACTCTGGCTCCTGAGAGGAGATTTCAATATGATAACAAATATTTAGGAAAAGAAGGGAGGAAGAATGCATCTTGACATGGACTGTAATGGCCTTAAGAACTTCATCCAAGAAAACCACCTCATTGATCTTCAAACCTACAACGGATTCTGTACCTGAAATAACAGAAGAGGAGGTACACACAAAATAGCTTCCAGATTGGACAGGCTGCTCATCACGAAAGATTTCATCCATCTGGGGGGTGATCTAGTAGCTACCATCATACCCGCAGCAGGCTCTGATCATTGGCCAATACAACTTCAATGGTTAATACCAGGTAAGCATGCTCCCAAACCATTCCGCTTTGAACACTCCTGGTTCCGACACCTAGGGTTCAAGGAAATGGTCTCTGCTTGGTGGTCCTCCCTATCACCTCCGCAAGGTACTAAAATGCTCAAGTTCCAGACAAATCTAAAAATTCTCAAAGGTAAACTGAAGGTTTGGAATAAATCCACCTTTGGAAACATCTTCAAAGATCAAAGAGAGCTGGAGGAAAAAATGAAGAATCTTCAACAAACTATCATCAAGGAAGGACGCTCAGTCGAGTCAAAAAACAAGAGAAGATATTATCAACTCAAATGGAAGAAAGAAGGAGCTAGGAGGAGATCCTATGGAGACAAAAATCAAGGATCTGTTGGCTAAGAGAGGGAGAACTAAACACAAAATTCTTTCACCACTCCACTATTTAGAATAGGATGCATAACCGAATCACTGTCCTCAAAAACCAAAATGGTGAGCAGCTGGAAAAGCAAGAGGATATCAGGGAGGAACTGCGCAACCACTTTAGGAATATCCTTCAAAAACCCAATCATCAGAGGCATGAGGCTATTGGAAAAATCAATCAACACATTCCTAAGCTGATTACGGAAGAACACAACTGGATGTTGCTCAAAGCTACCACTCTTGTTGAGGTGGAAAATGCAGCCTTCCAGCTGAAATCTCGGAAAGCTCCTAGCCCTGATGGTTTTACCACCAAGTTCTTCCATTTATTCTGGGATACCATTAGAGACAAAGTGTGGGATGTAGTGGAGGAATCGCACGCCACTCACTAGCTTCGTCTGGCGCTTAACGCTACCTTCATCACTCTAGTTCCAAACAAAGACAAAATAGCCACGCCAAGTAAGTACAGGCCCATAGCAATCTGCAATGTCATTTATAAAATAATCTCCAAAGTTATTGCTAACAGGTTGAAGCATCTCCTCCCCATGATCATCTCCCTGGAGAAAACAAGTTATGTTGAAGGCAAGAAATTCCTTGATGGCATCATCCTTACCCATGAGATCATACATTCTCTCAAAACCTCCAAAAAACCTGGGATGCTCCTCAAAATTGATCTATCCAAGGCTTTTCACAAACTCAACTAGGACTATATCAAAAATGTCCTTATAGCCTTCGACTTCAGCCACACTTGGGTACGCTGGATCATGAGCCTCATTACCTCCCTATTCCTTTCCATTTTGGTCAATGGTATACCCTCTGCAACCTTCAACCCCTCAAGAGTAATCAGACAAGGGGACCCTCTCTCACCCTTCATCTTCATCATCATGGCTAAGCGGTTGGGTCACCTTCTCAAACACTCCATTCACTCAGGTGCTCTACAAGGTATACCCCTCCACAACCTGCTCCCCTCCCCCCATCAAAAATTTGTGGATGATAACATGATCATGGGCTACCCCTTCGTCCAGGAAGCCCGTACCCTTAAATCTCTTCTAGATACCTTCTCTGAAGCCTCTAGTACTGAGGTCAACCCTGACAAATCAGAAATATTTTTCTTCCGCAGCCCCCCTCTATCTTAGCGCAATATTTCCTGCATCTTATGCTTCTCCATTACTTCCTTACCCTCCAAATACCTTGGAGCCCTGCTCACTGAAACTGCCATTAACCGCTCCTCCTATAGAGCTCTGTTGTACAAAATGGAAAACAGATTATCCAACTAGACCCATCACACCCTCAATATAGTAGGCCACTTGGTTCTCAACAAATTAGTACTGCAGTCCCTCCCCATTTACCTCTTCTCAGTACTAGCAGCCCCAAAATGGGTCCTCAAGGCCATGCGCAATTTGAAAAGATCTTTCCTATGGGGTGGTACCAAAGAGAAAAACAAATGGGCTTTAGTCAATGGGAAGGAATTATGTACACCAAAAATTCATGGGGGGCTAGGGCTTCGTGACCCTGAGCAGCGCAATAACATCATGGGAGCTAGTATCTGGTGGAAGTGGGTCTCCAACCCCCATACTCCATGGGCTAACCTGTGGGCTGCCAAGTATGCTCGTTCATGGCCCAAGGAGCACCTTATTAGATTCAACATTAAGCCAGGAGGATCCCAAATCTGGAAAGCTGCAAGCAGCCAAAAGCAAATGATACAAAGACACAACTTCTGGGAGTTGCACAATGACACTTAAGCCAGATTCTCGGAGGACTCATCCAGGGTATTCACATAGAAATATTCAATGCCCTAGATGAGCCCCTCTATTCCCTACCTCTAATGACCCGTGGGACATGATCATAGTTCTATTCCAATGTTCCAACAGAGAAAGGGGCAACATCATCAAAACCATCAGCAGTTCGACATACAACCCTTACTCCAAGAACCTCCTGAACAGACTCTGGAAGATAATTCTGGGCATTCTTATCTAGAAAATATGGAAGGAAAGGAACAGTGGAATCTTCAAAGACAAAGAATCCACCTCAAAGAAGCTCTGGGCAAGGATACACGGCAACCTCACTGAAATGATGGCCCTAGACGCATGGATCCAGGAGGACCTCCCCACCTCTACTGCAGAGCTCCATATATGGAATAAATCGAACATGAGTATAAACACCCCCTAAGACATCAAACCCAGAAGCATCGGTAGAATCCTTGCCCCTGAAAAATGGAAGCCCCCCTAAATGGCTTTTCCAAATGTAACTTCGATGGTGCGTCCAAAGGTAACCCTAGAAATGTAGGCTTCGGTGGTATTCTCAAGAACTCTCAAGGCGAACCATTTCAGATTTACTACGGTAATATGGGGTGGGATAGAAACAATTCTGTGGAGCTGGTGGGGCTCATATAGGGTATTCACATAGAAATTGAGTTTCACTATTTTCCCCTAGAAATGGAGGGAGACTCACAAATCATCACTATGGCAGCTGCAAGAATTCTCCAAGGTACGACGTCCACAAAGGTCTCAACCAGCTGGAGGCTAGCCCTAGGCTCAAGCTTATGGAATAGTTGATACACAATCACAAAGCTATCACTTTTTTTCATGTGTGCAGAAAAGAAAACTCAATTGCTGACCTCCTCGCGAATAAGGGAGTGGAAAGCCACAAAGGGTTGTGTCATTCCAACCTTACTGAGGAAGAGGATGATTCTTTAATACAAGAACGCCACACTCTCCTTCAAAAGGATCTTCTCTCCCCGGATGCGGTTGATAGCAGGAGTACGAATGATAATTATTTCTCCCACTCCCATGAGGACGAAGATCTGCAGCGTAGGTCCTCACTCGATGTGGATCCTCATACTCGTAACCATCCGCACGAGACAAATGTGTTCAAGCATGATGAAGATATGCTTGGACAATGTCACCCCCTCCAGGCTACCTCTCTGTAACAATCACCGTAAATGATTAGTTGGATTTAAATGCCAATAAACCATAACTCTTCACTCAAGCTAGCACATGATAATGGTTATGGCACGCAGCTGCGTGCGAGGCTCAATCATGACCTTTCTATTCGCATGTGTCGCAGACCTTTTAAAAGGAAGGCCTCGCAGCAAAAAGAGATGCACAATCAGTTCCTGCAGTTTTTCTTTTTGATTCAGTCCCTGCCTTTCTGCGTCACCAGCCCGTTGCACAACACTATTCCTAGAGCTGCACTGCGGAGATTTCTTTGGGCCACGATTTATCCTGCCTGTGCTTCTTACCCTAGCTCCATCTGTTCCCCCTAGCTCAATAGCCTGTGCGCACCCTCTAGTTTGGGCTTTCCCACTCATCATTTCCCATGTCCTCTTGCTTTTCCCCTGCTTCGTTCCTATCCCCCTACCGTGCATCCTTCCATCTCTGTCTCTCCTCTTCTTCAACAGACCATGGCTCCTAGGTTGCGCCAAAGAACCATCTGTGGAGGGCAGAGAGGGGCACTCCCCGATCCTTACCATTGAAGGATAGACAATCATCTAGAGTCTGTTGAAGGCTCCTCCTCAGGTAATTATGCTAAACAGAGCCCTGACTCAGATCAGGAAGAGGAGGTCCCTATGCAAGTTGCGCAAAGAGGTAGATGTGGGCCTCAAAAGTCTACCATCGTGCACCAAGCACCTCGCAAGGCCGAACCTCTGCCGACTCGGGAGGATGAGAGTGATGACAAAAAAGTATGAATTATGGATTCTGAAGGTAATTGGACGCACGTCCCTAACAAAGAAGACCCGGAGGCTCCCATCCTCTGTGCACCGATCCCTGAACCTTTGCGTCCACCCACTGACATGGAGGAAGCGACTACGTAGGCGTATGTCTACCCTATATTGGAGGAAGAGCCAGACAGTAATGATGAAGCTAAAGACTAAGGACTGTGCATCAACTCAGTTCTTCCTTGTTTTTTGTCATGCATGCTACTACCATAGAATCTCAAGTCATACTTGTGCTCCTGCCTTTTTTGTAATTTTTGGACACACCAACGCTATTGTGCATTTTTTACTTTCATTTTTCAAGCATTTTCGGTGTTGGTTTCCTCCACGGAGGCAACCCCGAAACCACACAACTAAGGTTGGGATTGGTTAAGCTCAGCTTACCAACCCAACCTGTAGCATATGTACTGTTTCTTTTCGAATTAATATAGATTAGCCTAATTTACCAAAAATAATGCAATATGCGATATTTATTCTAGGGAGAAAATCATTTGGCTAAGCCTTGATATGAAGTGTTATATAAACTAAGAGATACAAGGTTTAAACCCCTCTAATTAACTTTTGAACTATGTATAGGTCATGTGTGGTTTCACTTGGAGGTAATTATTGTAATGACTGTTAGAATTGACCCTATGTCATGAGAGAATGAGCCTTTCAACCTTGTATGTGAGTACAAGGTGGGAAAGTGTCCAAATAAAAGAAAAGAATACAATATGTGTTTTTGTTTTTATGTCTATATAAAAACATATAATAATTTGATTGAACTTAGTTTATATTCCCCCCCCCCCCAATTATAGATTTGGTAAAAAATATTTTATTTTATTTAAAGCGCTTTAGTTGGAAATTATTTATCCCTTGCCTACTTTTGTTAGTGCTAGACAACATTCTTAGGTTCTAGAGCCTATTGTGTGGAGGCAAGCAAAGCTTAAAATTCTATGCATCATAGTCATTATTCACATTATTCTTCGCATTGATTTCTTGCAAATCTAGCATATTCTCTGAGGCCATGTGTTGGAGGAAAAATCATGTTTGGTTATATGGTTTTTTATGGGTATTGTTCAATGCTTTCTTAAAATTCAAGTTTTGTTCCCTACCATCACTACTTCTTTTGATTTTTGTGGAGTGATGGGAATGGGAATTCCATTACGTATTCCAATCGTTTTGTTTTTTATTGTCATGAGATCTTGTTGGTATATGGAAAATATAGTCATTTATTAACTCGCACTCTAGAATGAAGTGCATGAAACTTTTTATGGTGGAAGCAACGTCTCAAGTACCATGGGTGTGTGAAATTATTTACAATGCCTAAATATCCATTTCAATCTATGCTTGTGTGTTTAGATCTAATTGATTTTTTTTCGTAGCAATGTTTTTTTTTGGTTCAAATAAGGATGCAGATGTTTTCTTAATTCATTAATTTCCCCAAATAAAAATACACAGACTTTGAATAGTTTGTGAGCACCATGTAAGTTAGTAACCCTTTCTAAAACTAGCTGAATTGGTTGATATGTTACTAGAAAATGTTATCTTAGCATGTGCATCTTTATTGCATTGCATTTGTCATATATGCAGTATGGATTTTATTTTTAGTTTTGAGCATAGAGAAAACAATCTCTTAGTAGAAAGGTTGTACTTAGTGTCAACTAAACACATCACTTAATAATGAGGTGATACAAGTTCAGGTATCAATCATAATTAGCATGCAATGTCAAAATTAGCTCCAATTCAAATGACAAACCTTACCTACGATGATATTCAAATATCAATCACTAAGAACAAAACCAAGTTTCAATTCCTTCAAGTAAAATCACTTATAGGTGATGAATGTTTTAGTGAATTCGAAGTTTGATTTCCTAATCATTAGAAAGATAAACTAAAAATATTAATAATGCTCACTTCCTCATTAGAGCTAAATTATAAAAGAAAATTGTTATAACTAATACAACCATGGTACAATCTAAATATTACAATTTTTTGGTTTTAATGTTCACATGTTTGTAATAAATAGTACATTATTTTTTATCCAAAATAATACACATTACAAGAGAATATTTCCTTAATCTTGGATATAAACTCTTAAAGACAACAAAGCAATGAAACCAAAGAATTATGACAAAAAAATTGTTCTCACCAATTTTCCTTGTGATGCTAGAGATTTTTTGAACCTTTTTGTCAATATTCAATGTTATCTATGTTACTAATGACGCAAGGAATAATTGACTTGTATACTAAATTCATTGTGTGTGTGTGTGAGAGAGAGAGAGAGATGGTTTAGTCCTATTTTCATGGATGTTGGTTTGTATTTCATGAAATTTTAAGAAGATAATATATAAGGGATGTTGTCTTGCCTAAGGATGACGAACCAAGGCTTTAAATCACCTCAAAAATAGTGCTTATTGATTATAATTTTCTATGTATTGTCCTCCTCCCACAAAAATAACAAGGATCTTTAAAAATATGTATTGATTTTAAGGGGTTTCATTATATGAACAAAAGCTTTATTGAAGAATTACATAGTTGGTAATGGTTCCTTTTATAAATTACCTTATGAGAGTATAAACAAATTCATAGTAAGAATGTTGTTGTTTTTCATTTAGAACTTTAGTAATTCGTAGAAACGAATTCATTGGAAGAATGTTGTTTTTTCCATTCAGAACCTTAATAATTATTATAAAGAGAATCTTGTATTTTATGGGTTGTAATTTTATGTATAAGTTGTATCATGCCTTAGACACTTATTCTACCTATATGTTGTTAAAATAAATGCATGAATTCACATCATCTCAACATCCATCTACCAATGCTAAAAAGCTATGAATTTTGCTCATTTGGAACCAAGTATTGTTAATCAATATAAATTTATACACCATCATGTGATATTTTTGGAAATCAAGGACATAAACCATGGAGCCACCATGTATATTTTGTTATATATTTAATTAATGATTTTCCATCCTGTTTGTTATCCAACTAGAATTACATGTTTTGTATTATAATATATTTATTTCTTTCTTTCTTTGCATGGATGGAAATGCTTAAAATAATATGTTTGTATATGTGTAGCAATATATCTCTATGTATTATATCTAGGTGAACCTTTATTCCTTTAATCCGGATGCTAACGCAAGTTTTTATAAAGTAACTCTACCTCTTATTTATCTATGTTCAACATAAGGAATCTTCCTAGTCCATAATGATATTTTTTTCCTGGATATTGAAAAAAATACATAATAAGTTAGAGGAAATGCCATGGAATATTGAAATTGTCTAACAACACTAGTTAAGGTGGAAGAATCTGTTATAGTTGCTAGTTTTTATCATTCTCCTATTATCCTAGTCACAAAATAAATACCTAATTGCAAAATACATGTTCATAAAATTATTCATTATTGACCAAATATAAGTTCTAAAATTATACTCCATAATTTACACATATAAGTTTTATTTACTCGCAAAATATGAATCTTAAACCTATCAATAGACTCTGCTTAAGTAAGAAATAGGGGGCTCAATTAACCATGGATGTCCACGGGCTATATTTCTCTTAATACTAATTAAACAACAAAAATATGTGCCATTGGAACTAAGGATGGAATTTGATGAGAAAATTGTCTGTCCCATGGTGGTTTGCTAATCATATATAGTAAAAAATTCTCCATCATCATCATTAATATTTTTCAAAATCTTCATATAGATATTAGAATGATCAAAACCAAAAAATTTAATAGAAATTCTAGTTTTAAAATTCAAATCCTTATTGAGACTAAGACATTTATGTTATGCTAGGCTTAAAGGACTTACAAATATGACCATGTATTTCATATACATAAAATAAAGTAATTTAATCAACTTCAAGTGCCAATTTTAACATATTTTGAATAACAAGACAACTTATAAGTTTAGTTGTTCTACAATTATTTAAATTTCTATTAATATATTTTACCAATTTTTCTTTTTAAAAATTTACACCTAAAAATGTAATTTTAAATATTTTGACATTTGATTTAAAGTTTTAAAATTTGAGTAATCAAATCTAATTTAATTTTGACATCCCATTAAAATTAAATTAAATTTACTAGAATCTAAAATACCAATTACATGACACATTTCAATGACAAAAAAAACTTCTTATGGTCCATAAATTGAAATATATTCACATGTGAACTTAAATGTTTATATATCTTTCTAACTCAACTCAATTTCAGTTTTAAAAGGTTTCATGTTCGCTTATAGATATAGCTAAATTTTCAAAAGTTCTTGAGCGTCTCACCTTATTTTCACACCATGTTTATAAAACGTTCATAATGTTGTGAAATAAAATGTGCTACCTATTTTTATTTTTCCAAAATGTGGAAAGCCGTGTATGGATGTTATTAAGTGTTGATGCATCTCTTTGATGTCTACATTATTGCTTCGGCATGGAACAAACTACATTATTTCTTATACTTGAATTTGTTCAGTATCTCAACTTTCTTGTCGTGTCACTATGCAATGGAGATAGTGATGGAGAGCGGTCCAATTCTATACATGCTTTGTAGCTTCACACCATAGTCAATTAACAATCAAACTTCGTAAGTGATTCGAATATCACATAAAATCATTTTGCACGGATTGAGATAAAGTGTGACGTTATTATTTTGCATTAGGAAAAGTTGTTCACGTGTGCGCATGCAGATGAGGCTTTAATAAAAATGTTATCTTTAATACAGATGAGGCTTTAAATTTTTTTTATCTTTAATATTAATGTTTCCTTGCTTTTTTTACTACAGGGTATCATTAATATTAATGTTTCCGTACTTTTTTACTATTAGAGAGTTGAAGAATGTGCGCTTATAACATTCATAGAGATAACACAACATAGAGATAATATTATTAATTTGTTAAAAATAGAAGATGAAACTTATATATTGAAATTAGCAGGTCACAAGTGAACAAAGTGCATTTGGAGAATGTTCGAGAAGAACGCTCTATTCAATTAATCATAAAATCACAAATATATAGGTTTACATCATTTTAAGGAGATTAGAATTGACTCTTAGAAAATGGGAATTAATCCTAATCTAAGACACATGCAAAACTGTGCAACAAACTCTCTCCAATAATATATATTCTCCATTATTTTCAACTCCCCCCTTTAATAGAGAAAGAGTTTATTTGCACACCTAAAATCTCCCTAAACAATTCAAATTTAATCCTCCCAAGGGGCTTGGTGAAGATATCTACAACATTCTCACAGGTATTGCAATATGCAATGAAAGTTTCTTTAGACTAAACCTTTTCTCTAACAAAATGGAATTGAGTATCAATGTGTTTTGTGATTTTATGAAACACGGGGTTATTTGCCGGCTTGATTGAATTTTGGTTGTCACATTTAAACATTATAGTATCTTTTTGTTCTTCTCCTGCATCAAGAAGGAGTCTCCTCAACCAAATTGCTTCACAAGTGGCTGCACATATAACTTGATACTCTGTTTCTGTTTAAGATAAAGATATAGTGTTTTTATTTTTGTTGCTCCATGAAATGACCCCAAACCCAATACTGAAAGCATAACCTGTTATGGATCTTCTATCATCCAAGTTTCCGACTCAATCTGAATCTGAAAAACCTATCAATTTAACATCAAACGAATCAATATATTTAATGCCAAAGTCTAAGGTTACTTGAAAATACCTTAAGATGTCTTTCGCTGCCACCCAATGATTCTCAAGAGGTTTTGACATAAACATTTTCAACACACTGACTGAAAAAACTAAGTCATGTCTTGTTTTAGTCAAGTAAATCAAAATTCCAACTAGCTGTCTATACAATGTAGCATCCACCTCTTTAGAACCATCATCAATATGTAGTTTAACATTATAATGTAAAGGTACTATGAAAAATTTACACTAATCCATTCTTAATTTCTTCAATAATCCCTTGACATACTTTCCTTGAGTGAGAAAAGTCTAACCAAAATCCCTCCAGGCTTCAAGACCCAAACAATAATGTAATTTTCTAATGTCTTTTATTTCAAAAACCTATGACATATGTACTTTGATTTCTTTAATAAATTCATCAACATTTCCAGTAAAAATTAGATCATCGATATATAAATAAATCAACACAATATTCCCCTTTGAATCAAATGCAGTATACAGATTTGGATTGTTTTTACTTCTCCTATAACCATGTTGCAAGAAGAAAGAGTCTATCTTTTCATACCAAGATCTGGGTGCCTGTTTCAAACCATACAATGATTCGTTCAATTTACATACCAAATGTTCCTACCCTTGTTTATTAAACCCTTCAAGTTGTGTTAAGTATGTACCTCTTCCTTCAATTCTCCATTTAGAAAATAATATTTCACATCTAGTTGGTGTATACTCCAATGATGCTTTGTAGCTAAAGCTATTAATATTCTAATGGTATTTAACTTAGCAATAGTAGAAAATGTCTCCCCATAATCAATACCTTCTTTTTGTGAGTACCCTATATTTATATTTATCTACACTAGCATCTACTTTGAACTTGGGTTTATATAACCATTTACAACCTATGGGATCTTTTCCTTCTGGAAGTTCAACTAATTCCCAGGTTTTGTTTTTAATTATTGACTCATACTCTTCTTTCATAACTGGCCTCCATTCATCATACTGATTTTTTCATTATAATTCATGGGCTCAACAACATTATAAATGATAGTCATAAGAGCATAGTCTTTATACCTTGTTGGTAAGTGAGTCTGCCTACCTAATCTCCTTGGTAGGGAACTTCCCTCAAATCTGTCTTTCTCACTCCTTAGTGGACTTGTATTGTTGACCATACCCGCATCACTAGATTCTTCTTTTTGCTTCTACTGTTGCTGCACATGGTTGTCTTTAGCTTCATCATTACTATCATCAACCCGTAAAGGCATGTGTCACTCCTCATAACTTTTGTCTTTGTTCCCTTCATCAACCTGTTCATGGAAGATAAAATCTCTACTCACAAATACCTTGTAAGTATATGGATTAAACAACTTATATGCTTTAAACTTAGAACAATGCCCTACAAATATGCCTTTTATGGCTTTAGCATCCAATTTCTTCCTATCCTCCTTAGGAATATGTGCAAAAGATTTCGAACCAAATACTCTCAAATGTTTGACTACAGGCTTAAAACCGTATAAGGCCTCAAATGGAGTCTTGTGATCAAGACAGATAGTTGGACTTCTATTATTTAACTATAC
The DNA here is from genome assembly GCA_034641835.2 of Pinus albicaulis. NCBI lineage: Eukaryota > Viridiplantae > Streptophyta > Pinopsida > Pinales > Pinaceae > Pinus > Pinus albicaulis. The sequence goes on from CM076572.1 coordinate 323,416,502, forward strand.
TACAGTATTAATAGCTTCCGCCCAAAAGCCATTAGATAGGTTCTTACCTTTCAACATGTTGTGTGCACACTTCATCACAGTTCAGTTTTTCCTCTGTGCGACCCCATTCTATTGTGGAGTGTGGGGTACTATAAAATTCTGAATTATTCCATGATCCCTGCAATATTTGATGAAATTTCTAAGCTTGTATTCTCCCCCTTGATCAGAGCGAAGAATTTTTATGACCTTCCCTGTCTTCTTTTCAACCATACTTCTGAATTCTTTAAAATATTCAAAAGTATGACTTTTCTTCCTGAGAAAATATGCCCAGGTATATCTTGTGCAATCATCAACAAAATAACAAAAAATAATAATCTACATCTAAGGACCTTGTATGCATCGGTCCACATATACCAGTGTGCACAAGTTCGAGTATATCTTTATTTCTCCTATTTAAATTTGAGATAAATTCATCCCTCTACATCTTTCGAAGAGCACATCCTTTACAATCAACATGTGCATTTTTTAAAATAGGAATACCATTAACCATACCTTGTTTATGTAGCAACAATAATTCATGAATATTGATGTGTCCAAATCTCTGATGCCAAAATTATCTATTGTCATAGTTTTTGAAGTTAAATCTTGATGTGGCGCGCTGGTAACATTCAACTTATACATGCATCCAACTCGTATTCCATATGCAACTAGCTTCTGATGATCCAACAAATCCTTTATGACACAATAGGTTTTGAGAAATTCTGCATTCAAGTTTTGATCCACAATAATGGAGATAGAGGTAAAATTATTTTTAATGCCTGGTACGTACATGACATTATGGATGTGCCTGATATTACCATCAGACAATATCACAGGAATATCTCCATACCATTTAATCTGGTATGATTTTTCATCACCAAGGTAGATGTTAGCACCACTTCTGGTCTCTTTAAAACTTTCAAACCAATGCTTATTACCTGTCATGTGAGTGGATACTCCATAATCCACAAGCCAAGTTTTGGCTTCATCAGTATTAGCAAAGAGATCAGAATCAGACACAAATAGTTTGAGATCATGATTCTGATCTCTGTCAAAACAGTGCCCTGCATGCCTATTTTGTCTATGTCAGGTTTCATCAGTCTTCTTCTTATAACAATTTCTAGCCATGTGACCAATTTTACCACAGTAAAAACACTTGAATCCTGAATCATTTATGGTCGAAGACATACCTTGAAATGGATTTTTCTGGGGTGTACCACCAACTTTCTTTCCTCCTCATGGTTTCCCTTTGAAAGGATCTTTCTTCGCCATCAATGTCAGGTCTGCATTCTGAGGCTTCATATTCATCCACCTCTCTTCTTCCTACAAAAAAATCCCTATCAACTCTTCAAAGGTGGGAGCTTTCTCTATTGCTGCCAGCCCTGTAATAAAGGTATCATAATCATCAGCCATACCATTAAAGGTGTTAGTGTTAGTATTTTCATCCTGCCATCAGTGATAAAAAATCATCTTTTCATATCATTTTAGGATTCCCACTCAGAAATTTTTATTCATTCCACTAGGTCATGCAAAAAATTAGTCATTGATGGTAGCCCCAGTCCAAAAACATCACTCTTCCTCAAATTTTATTACTTGCTGGAATATTTCATACCTTGCTGACTGTACATCATCCATAAAGCTAATGTCATCATGAAAACCACTCTTTCAAGGTCTGATTAGGTCTTTAGGGTCAGTTAGGGTTTCATTAGGTCATTAAGGTTTCCAATGTTCAATAAAACTCAATTCCATTGCATAAGAACGACAAGTAAAGGTGATCCAATAAACTTCTTTTCACTATGTGAAGATGACTTGAAAAGAAAAATTCTTATTTCAGCGTGTAATTTTGAGTTCAAATGTAATTTTTTATATTTTCAATATGTAATTTTATGTCTTTCAAATGTAATAATTTCACCATCCCAAGCTACTAACTAAGTGTTCCAAAGATGCCAAAACACCAAAATGTAAATTTAAAGAGTTCTCAAAGCATATCAAGTGATCAATTTGCCAAAGTAAAGAGTCAAGTGAAAAGATAATGTTTCAAAAGGTTAGGTGAATGATAAAGGAAGAAAGTGGGTCCCAGACCCAAATAATCAACTTCATGAAGTATAAAATCCCTCAAGACACCAAATCCATCCTCATTTTTCCCCTACAACATCGAGCAACCATCTCCATAGCACGATTTTCAAACCTAGAGAGCGAAATTGGGAGAAAAGTGGCAGTGTTGTGCTCCTGGACTGTTGCGTTGCGCTCCTGCATCACACGTTGTGCATAGCTTTCAAGCGTCACGCTACTAGCAGAGGAGGCACTCCACTCCTCCCACAGGCATTGCGCACCTGCCCAACTTGCTCAATAAGCTCCAAAACGAAGTGCCGTCACTCTAAACCTTCAGCATTGGTTGCCTTCACCCTTCAGCAAGTAAGTAACACCAAATTACCATATCCTAGCATTCCTCAAGTCAAATTCTTGTGGTGCTTGAATCTTCTATACAAAATTTGGTGTCTTCTTTGTTATAAACCCTAGTTCCATTCTTAATTTTTAATTACACTTCCTAAGACTTCCACTGCCCTTCCCACATTACAATTAAACTTTCCCACCCCTGTTTCACTATATCCCTTTCCCAAAGCCCTTTATCCCCTAAACCCTAAGGCCTAGGTATTTCAATTTCCTAGGCTCCCAAATACCCATACCTGTAATAAAATTCCTATTCCCAAATCCCAAAAAAATTTTACTCCCTATCACCTCCCTCAATTTAATAATCCCTTCCCCCATCTCTCTAATTTTTTCCATCCCATTCCCCACTCCCCAAACCTACATTTCACTCCCAATTAATCTCCCTAGGGTTTCTAGCCAAGACACTATGGAAGAAGTGAACAGAGGATTTAGTGAGGAAGAAGAAAGGGAAGAGAGGAGGCCACACAAAGGAGGGAGGATTCTCAGACTTGAACCTACAAACAACAAATAATTCATGGCCTCTCCCATGGTCGTGGCATGTTTCAAGCATGTAGGATTCTTTGAATTTTGTGAAAAAATCCAGAGGGTCCAACATCACCCTGTTTTGAGCAAGCTTTTCATCTCTAATATTCACGACAACCAAGTAACCCTTGCTGGTGTCACTTTCACAGTATCCACAGCCATCATAACAGCTGCCACTGAAATTCCAAATGTTGGTGAAAAGTGGTTCAAGGCAAAAGACTTGGAATATCATTACTATGAGCCATATATAAATCCAAGGTACAAGAATGAAGGAAATAAGGCCTTTCCTTTCTCTTACCTCCTCGATAGGTATGCCCCCATGATGAAAATCATCATGAAGTACTTTTCGTGTGAAGGAAGGTTCTCTAGACTCTACACCTACCATATCCGGTTATTAATGCACTTCACAAGGGTCAAATGCTCAACATACCATATTATCTCTTCAGGAACATTGAAAAAATGGCATACATTGTTCAAAAGAGATATTATGACCAGCAGATGAAAAGTATTTTTGACCACTCTCTCATCAAGATCATTGTCCTCCATCACCCCAATCAATTGAACACCTTGTGGGACACTTTCATAGCTAATTACATCTTTACTTCTCCACCAAATAAACATGCTCAAGTTGTGCCTCCACCATCTCATCCTTCCACATCCATTCCTCCATCTCAACCCATAGTACCTACTTCTACATCAGCTCAAATGACTTCACCCATTTCACCACCATCATCACCATTTCACACTCAGATTGGGTCATATAACATGGCTAAGATCAGTGAACTTCAAAAGACCAAAGTGGATGAGATAGAGGCAGTGAAAAAAACATATTAGAGAGGTCATAGGCAAGTTTTTTCTCCACAGATTGTGTAAGGGGCCTTGCCTTCTTCATCGGCAAAGTAGGTAAACAAAGGAAAGAAAAAGATGACAAAGGAAGAGATTCAGGAAGAGATTAGGCATAAGGAGGAAAATCTTCATGAGACAAAAATGGAGTTTGACCTTGTTGATTTGGATCAACATGATGATTCTGAGATCACTAGCATACTCATCAAGGAAAAGGAAGCCAAGATTAGAGAGATACAAACTAATCTTAATAGATCTAAATTTTTCATTACCTTTCTTGAGCAGGAGAACCATCAACTAAAGGTCAAACACTTCATTGATGGAGCGAAATTCATCAAAGCGGAAAGAGAGGAATATAAAGCTAAAGTCTTGCTTGAAGAGACACTGGAAAAATATGGTGTGCTAGATGAAACAGAAGAAAAAGTGCCCAGAAGAATGCCAAGGACTAGAGGTTTGAAAAGAGCCCTAGAACTAGAAAGGAAAAAAGAAAGAGAACTAGCAGATGAGGTCACTCTTAATGAGAAATTTGCAGTTGTAATCAATGAGGATAAAGAAGGTTGGCTTCAAGCAATAAATGACCACCTTGATAAGTTGTTGAAAATCACCAAGAAAGACAATGATATTCAGAGAAGGATGGAAAAGCGTTATACCAAGAGAAACAAAATTGCAAGGTCAAAACTTAAGAAAGCCAATGCAAAAATTGAAACCCTGACCATGCAAGAAGAGAAAAGAAGGCTTGATATCATTTTTGAAGCCTAAATCCATGCCTAACCCTTATCATCAGTCACCATGCAGAAAATTTTGGCAAGTTTTGATACACTTTTTCAAATTTTTGAAGTTTTTATGCATTCCTTGACAGTCATGTCATAGTTGGACTGTTAGGAGCGTAGCGCCCTAGGTGGTGTGCTCCTGTTTGGGGCATATTTTGGTCAAAAGGAGACCACCATTGGATTCAGAGTAGGGAAAACATACAAGTAAAGAAATTTTCTAGTCTTGCTTGGTCAAACTAGCAGGTGAAAAAAGTCAAAAAACACTCAAAAAATCACAGTTCTGCCTCTTTTTTTACCTTAGCACTGTGCTCTTGAGCAGTCTTGGGAGAATCAATTTGTGGGAGGTAAAATCAAGTAAAATTTTCAAACCAAGAACATATCTAGAAATTAGACTTGATAAGATTTCCAATGAGCTATCCTGAGCTCAGTTTGGACATCTGCAACCCATCCAAAACTCAGCTGCAAGATGGAGGGCGCTCTTGACACTGGCGTTGCGCTCCTAATCAGTGTCTGATTTTTCTGAGTTTTCTCTGAAATTTTTATTTTCACCTTGAGAAATCATGTTTTTGCTTATGTAATTGATGGAATTAAATGTAATTATGGTGTTTTTACACTTACCTAGGGTAAATACATTAGGTGAAAAGTTTTGATAACATGTAATGAATCAATTTTCAAATCAGTTTTTGGTGGAACTGTTCATCCTCTCATGGATTCGACCCGTGAGGTTGGGAGAGGTTGTTTGAGGTCTATATCTTGTACTTTTTGACTCATTACATGGGTTGGATGTTTTTGCATTGATCATATACTCTAGTGTAATCTATTTGGTAGGAAATTAATGAAACTGTTGCAGCTATTTCTTTGGGATACCTGTGGTACATGAATTTAGCATTGTTTTTCTTATGTCTCATTATGTATGAATGTTTTGCTTCATGATCCATTTCATTTCTATGATAATATGGTTTTCAATTTTATAAGAAAAATTCATCTCTCATGCTATGTCTTTGGGAAAACCTTCATAGTTTGTTCATCGTCTTCAGTTTAGAAAGAATTCATGCCTTGCCTTTCTCTTTCTAGCTTCTCATCAGTATGATCCATCTCACTATGAAACCCTAAAGTGTTAGGTTTTATACCTACCTTGCCCCATTGAATCTATGCAACCCTAGTATTATTTGCCCCGACCTAGCCTCTTTGACCTAATTCACCCATCCAGCAACCCAAATTCAAACAAACAAACCCCTATACTCATACCTAGCCTAAAAACCTAATTCATCCAGCCCTCTTGGTTGTAATTTGTGGAGAGAGCCCTCTTCAACTTGGTAGGGCTAGCTACCAAGCTAAAATATTGGTTTGTGGTTACCTCTGTTGGTATTTCTTCTTCAACCTTAGAGATCTGGCGGAGTGATAACATACTAGCACCATTGCCGGGGAGCGAAGGTTTTATTTTCCCTGGGTGTACGACATGAAAAATTGGAATTTGATCTTTTGGATGATAGGGTTGAGTTTCAGAAAGGCTGATTGAATAATTGCAGTGCCAAGATTGTAGAGTTGGCTTCGAGAAGATATACCAAAGAAAATCCCGATCCTAATCTAGCTAATCTAATAGATGAACCAGAGAAGAATTTTCAGAGGCATAAATATCAAAATACAAACATTCAGTCAAGACCAGTTCCATTGGTAAGATCTACTTCATTGCTAGCTAAATTACTATCTCTTAAGGATATACCATATGATCTGAAATTTTAATTGTCATTGTTTAAATCTAAATCTGAAACCTCTTTATCCGACATTGTCTTTGATCCTTTAACACTCTCTGAGGTCAAGTCATTGTCTAAATTGGTCTTTTTTCTCTGAAAGATTGGTTTTTTGAAGAGATTAAACCAGAATGAGACCTTGATATCAAACTTATTGGATCCAATTCTACCATTAAGAGGAAATACATGTTTCAACTCAACCTCAAACTCAATCAATTCTAGTTTTTTCATCTGTGCCTTTCACCTCATCTTTTATACCTACTAATTGAGTACATACAACTGTTGTTCCACTACCTATTCAACCAATCCCTCCTCTTTTCAATCCAACACTTCACCCAGGAGGAATCATGGCAATATTTTCCCTGCTTATCTTAATTGCCCAATTGAATGATTTACCTCAGGGTTATGGCCAAAGACTCCCCTTGTTTGATGAAAACTCTACCATATCTTCTAGACAACACATTGTTAAGGTCATTGACTTCATAGATTTGGAGGAAGTTGATGTTGACAATGCAAAAATGAGGATGATAGCCCAGAGCTTCTCTGGAGATGTCAAATTTTGGTTTAGTTCCTTGAATGCTAATTCCATTGCCACTCCAGACTAACTCATTGATGCATTTATAGCCCGGTGGGAGGTAAAGAAAAATCATTTACAATTTCTTTTTGAGTATGAGAACATTAAAATAAATCTCAATGAATCAGTCCAAGATTTCAATACTCACTTCAATAAAATTTATAATGCAATTCCCATTAAGATCAAGCCTCCTCTAGGCTTAGCTCTCATATGTTATCCAGATGCATTTGATCCTGACATGGCCTACCATCTAAGGGAAAGAAATCTAGCTATATTGGAAATATGAAAAAGAACACGGTCAATGTTGAAGAAAATTTGTTGATGAAGAGAGTTAGAGCTATAAATGAGAGAAAAGTTACTATTAAAGATGAACCATCCACCTCATATTCTAATGCTAAGATGGATACTTTGATAAGGACTATTGAAAGGATGGTTGATAGGATGTCCATCACTGACAGACAACCTGAGGTCAGAAATCCTAACTATAGAGGCCAACAACAACCTTAGTTAAGGATAAAACAAAGAGAACAACGGGCTCCTGAGCAACCACCACAGCAGCAATAGCAAATCAAGACACCCTTACAGCATAACTATGCTCAAGAAGAAGAAGAATACGAAGACATAATTGTTAAGGAAAATCTCCTTTTCAAGGCTGATGATCTGCCTATGTTTTTGACTGAAGATGAGGAGTATTTTGAAAAGAAAGATCAGCCTAAGGATGAAGATGTTATCCTTGCCTATGATCATGAATTGGAAACTGATTCAAATGATTATCAACAGGGATACTTGAATGTACTTAGTTCACAAAATAGGCAGATGTCATTGAGAAGCAGATATGTGCCGGTTAATCCTATTCAGAAGAGAGCATCTCAACATAAAGATACTCAGACAAGGCACAATCCTCCGAGTAATCAAAATAAGGGAAAAGATAATGTAGTCACGAATCAGAACAAGATAAATAAGCCATCCACAAGTTCAGAAAAAAAGGAAAAGTACAATCAGAAGAAATAAGTTCCATCAAAGGACCATACTGGACAACGAGACATCATCATTAAAGAGATAGAAAAACCACTCCTTTCAGCCTAGAAACTGAAATTTCAAAATTAAAAGTGTTTATTCCTTTAACCAAGCTTGTTAAGAATAACTAGTATAAGTCCCATGTTGCCAATATGCTTGAAGTAGATCCTTTGTCCAACATGGTGAATGTCAACGATGATCAGCCTGAACACATTTTTGGTCGTGCTATTAATCGTCAATTAGAATATAGCGAGGTTCCTCCTTTTTACTTGAGTCTAAGAATCCGCCAATTTATTTTTCAAAATTCCATGTTAGACTTCGGAGCCTCCCACAATATAATGCCAAAATCCATTATGGAAAAGTTGGTCCTTGACATCACTCATCCCTACCATGACTTATACTCCTTCGATTCAGATGGAGTCCGTTGTATTTGCCTTATTAAAGATTTAGTAGTCTCCCTAGAGCAGATTCCGGAAAAGAATTTTCTAATGGATGTGGTGGTAGCTGACATACCGCCATAGTTTGGCATGTTTTTGTCAATATCCTTAGGGAAAAATTGAGAGGCACATTGCAATTAAACTTTTCATATGCAACTATCCCTATTTTCAAACAATTGAGAAAATTGTACTGTGAAACCAAGATGAAATATATGATCACAATCATCTGATAAGTGTTGCACATACAACACATTATTAAGGTCATTGACTTCATATATTTGGAGGAATTTGATGCTTACAATGCAAAAATGAGGATTATAGCCTAGAGCTTCTTTGGAGATGTCAAAGTTTGGTTTAGTTCCTTGATTGCTAATTCCATTGCCACTCCAGAACAACTCATTGATGCATTTATAGCTCAGTGGGAGGTAAAGAAAAATAATTTACAATTGATTTCTGAGTATGAGAACATTAAAATAAATCTCAATGAATCAGTCCAAGATTTCAATACTCGCTTCAACATAATTTATAATGGAATTCTCGTTGAGATAAATCCTCCACTAGGCTTAGCTCTCATATGTTATCCAGATGCATTTGATCTTGACATGGCCTACCAACTAAGGGAAAGAAATCTAGATACATTGGAAATATGAAAAAGAACCCGGTCAACGTTGAATAAAATTTGCTAATGAAGAGAGCTAGAGCTATAAATGAGAGAAAATTCACTATTAAATATGAACCAACCACCTCATCTTCCGATGCTAAGATGGATACTTTGATAAGGACTATTGAAAGGATGGTTGACAGGATGTCCATCACTGAGAGTCAACCTAAGGTCAGAAATCCTAACTACAGAGGCCAACAATAGCCTCAGTTAAGGATCAAACAGAGAGAACACCGGGCTCCTAAGAAACCACCACAGCAGGAGCATCAAATCAGGGTACCCTTGTAGCAGAACTATGCTCAAGGAGAAGAAGAATATGAAGACACAATTGTTGAGGAAAATCTCCTTTTCAAGGTTGATGATCTGCCTATGTTTTTTACTAAAGATGAGGAGTATTTTGAAAAGAAAGATCAACCTAAGGATGAAGATTTTATCCTTGCCAATGATCATGAATTGGAAATCGAATCAAATGATTATCAACAGGGGTAATTGAATGCACTTAGTTCACAAAATAAGCAGATGTCATTGAGAAGCAGAGATGTGTCGATTAATACCATTTAGAAGAGAGCATCTCAATAGAAAGATACTCAGACAAAGCAGAATCCTCCAAGTAATCAAATTAAGGGAAAATATACTATAGTCACGAATCAGAACAAGATAAATCAACCATCCACAAGTTAAGAAAATAAGGAAAAGGACAATCACAAGATAGAATTTCCATCAAAGGACCATGTTGGACAATGAGACATCATCATTAAATAGGTAGACAAAACCACTCCCTTTAGCCTAGAAACTGAAATTTCAAAATTAAAAGTGTCTATTCCTTTAACTGATCTTGTTAAGAATAACTAGTATAAGTCCCATGTTGCCAAGAGGCTTAAAGTAGATCCTTTGTCCGACATCGTGAATGTCAAAGATGATCAACCAGAACTCATTTTTGGTCTTGCTATTGATGGTCAATTAGAAGATCGCGAGGTTCCTCCTTTTTACTTGATTTTAAGGATCCACCAAAGCATTTTACACAATTCTGTGTTAGACTCCAGAGCCTCCCACAATCTAATGCCAAAAGCCATTATGGAAAATTTGTGCCTTGACATCACTCATCCCTACCATGACTTATACTCCTTCTATTAAGGTAGAGTCCGTTATATTGGACTTATTAAATATTTAGTAGTTTCCCTAGAGCAGATTCCTGAAAAGAATGTTCTAATGGATGTGGTGGTAGCTGACATACCGCCACGGTTTGGAATGTTGCTGTCAAGATTCTATGGGAAAAAATGAGAGGCACATTGCAATTAGAATTTTCTTATGCAATTATACTTGTTTTCGGAAAATTGAGAAAATTGTACCATGAAACCAAGATGAAATATATGATCACAATTATCTAATAAATGTTGCACATACAACACATTGCTAAGGTCATTGAATTCATAGATTTGGAGGAAGTTGATGCTGACAATGGAAAAATGAGGATTATAGCCCAGAGCTTCTCTGGAGATGTCAAAGTTTGGTTTAGTTCCTTGACTGCTAATTCCATTGCCACTCTAGACCAACTCATTGATGCATTTATAGCTCGGTGGGAGGTAAATAAAAAACATTTTCAATTGCTTTATGAGTATGAGAACATTAAAAGAAATCTCAATGAATCAGTCCAAGATTTCAATACTCGCTTCAATAGAATCTATAATGCAATTCTCGTTGAGATCAAGCCTCCTCCAGGCTTAGCTCTCATATGTTATCCAGATGCATTTGATCCCGAAATGGCCTACCAACTAAGGGAAAGTAATCCAGCTACATTGGAAATATGAAAAAGAACACGGTCAACGTTGAAGAAATTTTTTTGATGAAGAGATCTAGAGCTATAAATGAGAGAAAAGTCACTATTAAAGATGAACCATCCACCTCATCTTCCGATTCTAAGATGGATACTTTGATAAGGACTATTGAAAGGATGGTTGACAGGATGTCCATCACTGAGAGACAACCCGAGGTCAGAAATCCTAACTACAGAGGCCAACAACAGCCTCAGTTAAGGATCAAAAAGAGAGAACAACGGACTCCTCAGCAACCACCACAGCAGTAGCAACAAATCAGGACACCCTTGCAAGAGAACTATGCTCAAGGAGAAGAAGAATATGAAGACACAATTGTTGAGGAAAATCTCCTTTTCAAGGCTGATGATCTGCCTATGTTTTTTTACCAAAGATGAGGAATATTTTGAAAGGAAAGATCAGCCTAAAGATGAAGATGTTATCCTTGCCAATTATCATGAATTGGAAACCGAATCAAATGAGTATCAACAGGGGTACTTGAATGCACTTAGTTCACAAAATAGGCAGATGTCATTGAGAAGCAAAGATGTGTCGGTTAATCCCATTTAGAAGAGAGCATCTTAATAGAAAGATACTCAGACAAAGTAGAATCCTATGAGTAATCAAAGTAAGGGAAAATCTATTGTAGTCACGAATCAGAATAAGATAAATCAACCATCCACAAGTTCAAAAAATAAGGAAAAGGAAGATCAGAAGAAAGAAGTTCCATCAAAGACCATGCTGGACAACGAGACATCATCATTAAAGAGCTAGACAAAACCACTCCCTTCAGCCTAGAAACTGAAATTTAAAAATTAAGAGTGTCTATTCCTTTAACTGAGCTTGTTAAGAATAACCAGTATAAGTCCCATGTTTCCAAGATGCTTGAAGTATATCCTTTTTTCGACATGGTGAATTTTGAAGATGATCATCTTGAACTCATTTTTGGTCCTGCTATTAATGGTCAATTAGAAGATAGTGAGGTTCCTCCTTTTTACTTGAGTGTAAGAATCCACCAATGCATTTTACACAATTCCATGTTAGACTCCGGAGCCTCCCACAATCTAATGCCAAAAGCCATTATGGAAAAGTTGGGCCTTGACATCATTTGTCCCTACCATGACTTATACTCCTTCGATTCAGGTAGAGTCCATTGTATTGGCCTTATTAAAGATTTAGTAGTCTCCCTAGAGCATATTATGGCAAAGAATGTTCTAATGGATGTGGTGGTAGTTGACATACCGCCACGGTTTGGCATGTTGCTGTCAAGATCCTGGGGGAAAAATTGAGAGGCACATTGCAATTAGACTTTTCTTATGAAACTATCCCTGTTTTCGAACAATTGAGAAAATTGTACCATGAAACCAAGATGAAATATATGATCACAATCATCTGATAAATGTTGCACATACATATTTAGATTAATTCACTTTGTTTAATGATAGCGGCTTAAATGATGTAGATATCCAGCTTGTAGATGTAGAAGATGTTCTAGAGATTCATAATTGCATCAGAGAAGCTATAGAAAAAGAAAAAGAGAATTTTCCGAGCTCATCAAAAAAGGCATCAAATGAAGCAGAGAAAAAATCAGAACAACCATTAGATAAAGTGGAAGAAAGTACAGAAAAGCATGAAGAAACAGTTCATAAAATAGATTCAAAATAGAAATAAGAGTTTCAGCACTTGGAGGATGAAAATGGTCTATGTTCCATGGAATTTTATGGTGCCCTAGGGAAAGATGGGGCAAGCATTGTAATTTGGGTCCGCAACCATTTTCATTAGCGAAATAAGGTCCCTACAAATGTTAGATTGTGCTCTTACAAGTTAGCTTTTGATTGCACTAATAATGAGGCGGAGTATGAAGCAAAGATTACTGACCTAAATATTTTGAAGAAATTAGGTGCAAGAAGGATTGTTGTGTATGTTGATTCGGAAGTTTTGATCAAACAAGTTAAAGGTGAATATCAATCTAACCATCCTCGAATGAGACAATATAGGAATGTTGTACTAGATATTTTGAAAATGTTTCAGGAGAGTATACTTAAAGTTGTGACAAGGAATCAAAATCTCATGGCACATTCATTGGCTACAGTTGCAAGCAATTTTAAGATCTCCATCTTTTCAAATAGGAAGTTAGAGATTCATGTGAAACATTGGCCCACTGTTCTCAATAACTTGCGGTATTGACAATTTTTCTGGGATGATAAGTAGGTAAAAAACTTTCTCCAACGTGAGGAAGAATTTGAGAAGTGTTCCATAGATGAAATTTGTGATAAAGATGACCAGGATATAGAAGCAACTCAGATGGATATACTATAGCTGAAAGATAACATTATTCCAAAAGGTCTCATACCTTTGGAAGAATTGTTTGACCAAGATGACGTAGCAAGAAAGCCTACATTGGTGCCTACGGAAAAGGGTGTTGAAGATGTAAACACTGGGACAACAGAAAAACCAAAGATTGTTAAACTATCCAAGTCCTTATCTACCAAGGTAAAGGCTGAATATGTTAAATTACTTTATGAATTTTCTGATGTTTTTGCATGGGAATATGCAGATTTAAAGGTGTATGACAAGAACATCATTCAACACACTATTTCGATCAATTTTGATCAAAATCCCTTTCGGCAAAAGTTGAGAAGGATAAATCCCAGATTGTTGCCATCAATTGAAAAGGAGGTAAATAAACTTTTCAAGTCCGGTATTATTGTCTCGATCAGATTCTCTGATTGGATTTCGAATTTGGTCCCACTAATATAGAAGACTGGATAAATCCAGCTCTACATACATTTTAGAAACTTGAACAAAGTGTCCCTCAAGGACAACTATCCACTTCCTAATATGGATCACATCCTTCAAAGAGTTGTTGGTTCTTCTTGGATGTCACTCTTGGATGGATATTCAGGGTATAACCAGATTTTGGTGCATGAGGATGATCAGGACAAGACAACATTTACTACACCTTGAGGCACGTTCAAAAATGTAGGGGCCACATTTCAGCTGGCCATCGACATAGCATTCACCAATGAAAAAGATGTTTTCTTGGTTGTTTATTTAGATGACTTGATAGTGTTTTCACATTCTGATAATGAACATTTGCACCATTTAAGAATTTTTGTTGAGAGATGCAGGAAGTTCAGAATATCTCTTAACCCAAAGAAAAACCTTTTTGCCATCAATGAGGGTAAAATTCTTGGTCACATCATCTCCAAGGACGGGATCCGGATTTACCCTTCCCGTGTTCAAGAAATTCATCAAATTTATTTCCCTCGCAGCAAAAGGAAATACAAGCATTCAATGGTAAGATTAATTTCTTACGTAGATTCATTCCTAACTTGGTGGAGCATCTTAGAGAGTTGGAAAATATGTTGAAGAAAGATAATGATGTGAAGTGGTCTGAAGATGCCCATAAATCCTTCAACTCAGTTAAGTTTTCCTTGACTGTTGCCCCTTTTTTGATAAGTCCTGATTATACTACCGATTTCATAATATTCTCATTTTCTTCTGAGCACACTATGGAAACAGTATTGATGCAAAATAGGGATAAAATAGAACTACCAATTGAATTTTTTAGTCGCAATATTGTAGATCCAGCCCTTCGTTACAGCATCATAGAGAAATAGGCTTTGGCTTTGGTTAAAGCACTGAAATATTTCAGAGTTTACATATTACATTCACATACTCTTGCCTATGTGCCTAATGCAATTTTTAAAGAAGTTATCATGCAGACAGACCCAGAAGGTAGGAGAGGGAGATGGATAGCAGCATTACTAAAATATGACCTTGAAATCAAGCCCACTAAGTTGATCAAAGGTCAGGGCTTAGCCAAGCTCATGGCTGAGTCAAACCTTCATGCTCTATACATCAATTTGATTTTAGCTTTGTACAAAAATGAAGAAGAAGTGAATCTCATTCAGGTATCCGATATATTTTTGTCATCTCCACGATCTTCTAATATTGTTAATGTTTTGCAACACCTAAACCCTCTTGTAGGCATGACTAAGAGTCAAGGCATATATTTGAAACTCAAAGCTTCTAAGTATTGCATATTATAAAATGAACTTTACTGGAAGGATCCCGGAGGGTGTTGTTGAACTGCTTGGTTGAAGAAGAATATAAGGAAGTGATGAATGACTTCCACAAAGGAGATTGTGGGGGCCACCTATTGGAAGACCACGACCAATAAAATATTGAGAGCGAGATATTATTGACTGACACTTTTTGCAGATGTCTACAAAACAGTAATGAGTTGCCACGAATGTCAAGTTTTTTAGGGTAAGAGAAAGCTTCTCCCATTACCTCTTCAACCTATTTCTGTACATGCACCATTTCACTAGTGGGGCCTAGATTTCATAGGTGAGATTCACCCAGCACCATACACACAACACAAGTGGATATTGACAACCACATATTACTTTAAAAAGTGGATCGAAGCGATCCCTACCAGGCAAGCAACAGATTCTGTCATCATTCAGTTTTTAGAAACTAATATTTTATCCCATTTTGGTTGTCATACTAAGATTATCACAGATAACGTGGCATCATTCAAGTCTAAGAAGATGATTGAGTTTTTTGAAAGATATAACATTAAGTTGGGACACTCTACAGCCTACTACCCACAAGGTAATGGATTGGCGGAGTCCTCTAATAAATCCTTGATTAGTATCATTAAGAAAATGTTAGAGGAAAATAAAAATAATTAGCATAAGAAGTTGATTAATGCATTGTGGGCAGACCGGGTAAGTAGTAAGAATTCTATTGGCATGTCTCCTTTTCAAGTTGTGTATGGTGTCGATATTGTGTTTCCTTCATCATTAGCAGTCCCGGTAATGAAATTGCTGCAAGAAGCAGGGATCGAGGAAAATGACATACAACGCTGGATTAATCAAATGATACACCTTCAATAGAAAAGAGATGAATTATTTCAGAATACTTCAAAACTCCATGAAAATATAAATAATATCTGTGACTGGAAAACTAAAGAAGATAACTTCAAGGTTGGAGATGCGGTACTCCGTTGGGATGCTAGAAATGAGGACAAGGGTAAGCATGGAAAATTTGAGAATTGATGGAAAGGTCCATATAATATTTCTACTTTTCGGGGGCAGAATTCTTATTTGCTTGAAGAGATGAATGGAAAAGAGTGTTTAGGAGGACCAGCCAATGGTAGGCTCCTGAAACACTATATTTTCTGAATCACATTTTATAACAGTTTTCCATTTCATTGTAAATATCAATTACATTTTCTACAAGTGTGAAGTAGAGAATCACTGGAGTTCGGAGCCCGAAGTGAAGGCCATGGAGCTTCACTGATTTTCTGCCATTTTCAAAAGTTCAGTTTTCAGTAAAATAAGTCAGTATTGAGTCAATTTTCAGTCATTTGAGTTTGTCTTGAGTCAGTCTATTTTTTCTGAGTTATCAGTTTTCAGTCATGTTATAAGTTTGAGTTTTTTACCATATTGGCCCAATAGATAAGGCACTGATCTGCAAAATCCAGAGTTATGTGGTTCTTGACACATCTTTCAGAGCTATCATCCCCATAAGGCCAATGTTAGTGTCAGTGATCAAAAATCCTCTTCTCATATCATTTTAGGAGTCCCACCCAGAATTTTTTTATCATTCCACTAGGTCATCATTCAAAAATTTACTCACTGATAGTAGCCCTATGTCAAAATATTTCACTTTTTCTAAGTTTCCATTACTTGCTGGCTCATTTTCATACTTTGTTGAATGTACATCAGTCATGAGATTGTACCAATTTTTCATTCATGTCACCGTGAATTTCATTCAGACAAGGTTCTCATTAGGTCTTTAGGGTTTTTTCAAGGTTTCATTAGGTTTCTAGGGTTTTTCAAGGTCCAATAAACACACCATTTCCATTGCATAAAGCCAACAAAGTAAGAGGGTGAAAAAAATAACATCTCTTTACCATGTAAAGATGATTTGCAAAGATGTAATTCTGATTCCAAAGTTGTGATTTTCATCCTAAAATGTAATTTTTATTCCAAAAAGATGTAACTTTTATATTCTCATTATGTAATTTTATGTCTTTCAAATGTAATAACTTCACCATCCCAAGCTGCTAACTCATTGTTCCAAAGATGCAAAAACACCAAAATGTAAATTCAAAGAGTTCTCAAAGCATAACAAATGATCAATTTGCCAAAGGAAAGAGTCAAGTGAAAAGATAATGTTTCAAAAGGTTAAGTGAATGATAAAGGAAGAAAGTGGGTCTCAAGGCCCAAATCATCAACTTCATGAAGTATAAAAGCCCTCATGACATCAAATCCATCCTCATTTGTCCCCAACAACATCGAGAAACCATCTCCACAGCATGATTTTCAAATCTAGAGAGAAAAATTGGGACAAGAGTAGCAGCATTGCGCTCCTGGACTGGTCACGCTGCGCTCCTACATCACACGTTACGCATAGCCTTTAGGAGCTGCGCTTCTCCCATAGGTGCTGCACACTTGCCCGACTTGCTCAGTGAGCTCCAAAACGAAGTGCCATTGCTCTAAACCTTTAGCATTAGTTGCATTAGCCCTCTATCAAGTAAGTAACACCAAATTACCATCTCTTAGCATTCCTCAAGTCAAATTCTCGTGGTGTTTGAATGTTCTATACAAAATTTGGTGCCTTCTTTGTTATAAACCCTAGCTCCATTCCTAATTTTCATTTACACTTCCTAAGACTTCCACTACCCTTCCCACATTACAATTAACCTTTTCCACCCTATTTCACTATATCCCTTTCCCCAACCCCCTTTATCCCCTAAACCCTAAGACCTAGGCATTTCAATTTCTTAGGCTTCTGAATCCCCGTACCTATAATAAAATTTCTATTCCCAAATCCCACAACATGTATACTCCCTGTCACCTCCCTCAAATTAATAATCCCTCCCCCCATCTCCCTAATTTTTTCCATCCCATTCCCCACTCCCCAAACCTACATTTCACTCCCAATTCATCTACCTAGGGTTTCTAGCCAAGACACTATGGAAGAAGAAAATATAGAATTCAGTGAGGAAGAAGAAAGGGAAGAGAGGAGGCCACACAAAGGAGGGAGGATCCTCATACTTGAACCTACAAACACCAAATAACTCATGGCCTCTCCCATGGTTGTGACATGTTTCAAGCATGTAGGATGCTTTGAATTTTGTGAAAAAATACAAAGGGTCCAACATCACCCTGTTTTGAGCAGGCTTTTCGTCTCTAATATTCATGACAACTAGGTAGCCCTTGCTAGTGTCACTTTCACAATATTCACAACCATCATAGCAGTTGCCACTGGAATTCCAAATGTTGGTGAAAATTTGTTCAAGGCAAAAGACTTGGAAGATCATTACTATGAGCCATAAATCAAGCAAAGGTACAAGAATGAAGGAAATAAATTCTTTCCTTTATCTTACCTCCTCGATAGGTATGCCCCCATGATGAAAATCATCATGAAGTACTTTTCTTGTGAAGGAAGGTTCTCTAGACTCTACACCTACCATCTCTGGTTATTAATGCACTTCACAAGGGTCAAAATGCTCAACATACCTTATTATCTCTTCAGGAACATTGTAAAAATGGCATACATTGTTCAAAAGAGAGATTATGACCATCAAATGAAAATTATTTTTCACCACTCTCTCATCAAGATCATTATCCTCCATCACCTCAATCAATTGAACGTCTCATGGGACACTTTCATAGCTAATGACATCTTTACCGCTCCACCAATTCAACATGCTCAAGTTGTGCCTCCACCATCTCATCCTTCCACATCCATTCCTCCATCTTGGCCCACAGTACCTACTTCTACATAAGATCAAACTACTTCACCCATTTCACCACCATCATCACCATTTCACACTCAGATTGGGTCATCTAGCATGGCTAAGATCAGTGAGCTTCAAAAGACCAAAGTGGTTGAGATAGAGACATTGGAAAAAACATATCAAAGAGGTCATAGGCAAGTGTTTTCTCGAAAGATTGTGGAAGGGGCCTTTCCTTCTTCATTGGAAAAGCAGGTATACAAAGGAAAGCAAAAGATGACAAAGGCGAATATTCAGGAAGATATTAGGCATGAGGAGGGAAATCTTCATGAGACAGAAATGGAGTTTGACTTTGTTGACTTGGATCAGCAAGATGATTCTAAGATCACTAGCATAGTAATCAAGGAAAAAGAATCCAAGATTAGAGAGCTAAAAACTAATCTTGATAGATCTAAATTTGTCATTACCTTTCTTGAGCAGGAGAACTAGCAGCTAAAAACCAAACACTTCATTGTGAAGTGAAATTCATCAAAGCTCAAAGAGAGGCAGAAAAAACTAAAATCTTACTTGAATAGACACTGGAAAAATATGGTGTGCTGGATGAACCAGAAGAACAAGTGCCAAGAAGAAGGCCAAGGACTAGAGGTTTGAAAAGAGCCCTAGAACTAGAAAGGCAGAAAGAAAGAGAACTAGCAGATGAGGTCACTCTTTATGAGAAATTTGCAGTTGTAATAAATGAGAATAAAGAAGCTTGGCTTCAGGCGATAAATGACCACCTTGAGAAGCTATTTAAAAGGATGGCAAAGCACTATGCCAAGAGAAACAAAATTGCAAGGTCAAAACTTTAAAAAGCCAATGCAAAAATTGAAAACCTAACCATGCAAGAAGAGAAAAGAAGGCTTGATATCCTTGTTGAAGCCTCACTCCATCCCTAACCCTTATCATCAGTCACCATTGACCAAATTTTGGCAAGTTTTGATACACTTTTACAAATTTTTGAAGTTTTTTTGCATTCCTTGACATTCATGTGACAGCTGGATTGTCAGTTGCGCAACTCCCTAGGCTTTGCGCTCTTGTTTGGGGCATATTCGGGTCAAAAAGAGACTACCATTGGATCTAGAGCAGGGAAAAAATACATTTCAACCACTTTTTTAGTCTTGTTTGGTCAAACTGGCAGGTGAGAAAATAAAAAAACCTCAAAAAATCACAGTTTTGCCTCCTTTTTCACCTTGCCACTACACTCCTTAGCAGTCTTGGGAGAATCACTTTGTGTGAGGTCAAATAAAGTCAACTCTGCAAGCCAAGCCTAGATCTGGAAATTATATTGGATAAGCTTTCTAATGAACCATCCTAAGCTCAGTTTGGACACCTACAACCCATCCAAAACTCAGTTGCAAGATGGAGGGCGCTCCTGACACTGGCGCTGCGCTCCTGTCCAGTGTCTGATTTTTCTGAGTTTTCTCTGCAATTTTGATTTTCACCTTGACAAATCATGTTCTTACTTATGTAATTGATGGAATTAAATGTAATTATGGTGTTTTTACACTTACCTAGGGTAAATACATTAGGTGAAAAGTTTTGATGACATGTAATGAATCACTTTGCAAAAAGTGAGGGATGAGTCAGTTTGACCTCCCTACACTCTAGGTATTCAGCTCAGTTTTTGGTGGAACTGCTCCTCCTCCCATGGATTCGACCCCTGAGGTTGGGAGAGGTTGTTTGAGTTCTATATCTTGTACGTTTTGACTCATTACATAGGTTGGAGGTTGTTGCATTGATCGGAGACTCTAGTGTAATCAGTATTTGGCAGGAAATTAATGAAATGGTTGAAGCTATTTCTTTGGGATACCTATGGTATGGAAATTTAGTAGAGTTTCTTCTTATGTTACATATGTATGATGTTTTGCATTTCATTTCTATGATATACTGATTTTAAAGTTGATAAACAGAATACATCTCTCGTGCTCTGTTTTCAGAAAACCTTCATAGTTTGTCCATATTTTTCAGTTTAGAAAGAATTCATGCGTTTCCTTGATCTTTCTAGCTCCTCATCATTCTAATCCATCTCACACTAAAACCCTATAGTGTTAGGTTTTCTACCTACCTTTCCCCATTGAATCTCTGCAACCCTAATCTTATTTGCCTTGGCCTAGCCTCTTTGACCTAATCCTCATCTAGCAACCCAATTCAACCAAATCAAACCCATATACTTATGCCTAGCCTAAAATCCTAATTCATCCAGCCCTCTTAGCTGTGATTTTGTGGAGAGATCCCTCTCCGTCTTGGTAGGGCTAGCTACCAAGCTAAAATATTGGTTTGTGGTTACCTCTGTTGGGATTTCTTCTTCAACCTTAGAGATCTGGCAAAGTGATAATAGGATGCATTCTTTTTTGTACAACAAGCCTAGCAACAAGAAGGAGGGTCTATATCATCCCTTACTTGTACCTAACCGTCCTTGGGAAATAATTTCCATGGACTGTGTGGGATATTTACCTACAACCAGGAAGGGACATGATATATGTTCATGGTAGTTGACACGTTCAACAAGATGTGTGTTCTGATGCCTTGTAAAAAAACCATTAGTGGACAGGAAGCAACAGATTTGTTCTTTGGACAGGTATGGGTTCACTTTGGGATACCAAGGAGCATCGTTTTAGACAGGGATGCAAGATTTCTTAGTGAATTCTAGACTACGTTGTGGGAGAACATGGGCACAAAGTTGAAGAGATCTACAACATTCCAACCACAGATAGATGGACAGAGAGAAGTAGTCAACAGGCCTTTGGTGCAGCTTATGAGGGGATACAACTAGAAGAATATAAAGACCTCGAATGAAAATCCGGTATATATACAACATTCTTACAACATATAATTCCACACTTCTATAGTAAAGTCCCCTTTTGAGACTTGTTTTGGATATTTTCTCCCTTCACCTTTGGATATTGCATATGGAAAACAAGGAGGAGTGAGGAAATATCTTATAGGAGATGCTTTGAGGGCTGAAAATTTTATAGCGAATATCAGGAATATCCATCTATAGGTACATGAAACACTACATAGGTCATAGGAGAATTATAAGGCCATAAATGATCAACACAAAACAAAGAAATCATTCAAGGTGGGAGACAGAGTATGGCTATAGTTGAACAAGGGGATGTCACAAGGTCCCAATAAGAAAATCAAGACTCTAAGGTATGGTCCCTTTGAGATACTGGAAAAGGTGGGTGATAATGCCTATCAACTCAGTTTACTACCATATATGTGCATTTAATCAGTTGTGAATGTAGAGGATTTGAAACTCTAGTAGCCTTCCATGTTAGATCTGGAAGATGAACAAGCCCTACCTTCTGTGGAGGATTTGGCACGAGATGCTTAGGAAGAGTTGACAGAAGATACAATTTTGTAGAATAGGTCTAAAATGACAAGATAGGGGCAACATGACCTTTGGCAGATTGGGTTCAAGGGACAACTTCCATGCAAAGCTAAATGGTAGACAAGGGAGGTGGAGGATACATTTTTTTCACCTCATCCAGTAAAATATTTTGGGGACCAAAATCCTCCCAAAATGGGTATGTGTGATGTGGATTAGATCATTATATTGTTTTTCATCCATCTTGATGCATTCAGAGTGGAAAAAATGGAGGAATCAACTCACGGAAGCATTTTTACCGACGGGATCTAGTTTGAAAAAAAAGGGTCTCAAACTTTCCGAGAGTGTTTTAAGGCATCAAACTATGTTTTTTCAGGGTAAAATTTTGTTGCTATAAAGAAACATATTTTCATGCTATTATACACACAAAGATATTTCCAACAATGAAAGAGGCGCACCAATCAAAGTCTATATGCAAAATTCATGCCACTCAGAAGTTGACCTTCCTGTTTTCACACCCATAGTTCGGGAGGATGCCGCGTCAGCCCCCATTATTCATGGAAAAAGGGCTATCCACATGTTTTATTTATGTAAAAAACTCTAGAACATTCTATATTGTACTCTATTTAAGAGTTTGAGTAGTCAAAATTAACCACTAGTAGGCTACCGGGTTGTGTTATAACCGAGCCACTAGGAGGAAGAGGTATTCCATTCTTTCGAGAGAATTTTGTTCAATAGTTGAGAAAAGATAGCTAGGAGAGATAGAAGGTAGATAAAACAAAGAGGATTTGTGCACTGTATCAGTCCATGGGCCACAAACATTACTTCTTTGTACCTGCAGCCATATTTCTAGACAGATAAAGAGAGCGAAGCAACCTCACCTTCTAGTTGGGTTTTCTCCCAAAAGGGTTTCCCAGAGAGCATATATTATGTCTTATGTGTGTGTGAGAGTTTATTTTTTCATTATCTACTTTTCTGTATAATTTATATTTGCATTCATGCACTAATTATAGTTAAATCTCTAGATCTTCAGGTCTTTATCGCTTCGGAGGCCATTTTCATTTAGCCTTGTCATTACATTTCCAATCATGCTTAGGCTCAGTCTTGTGCTTTTACTACTCATAACAATGCTTCAACTCTCTGATGACTTCCTCTAAATGATCGAGGCTCATCATACTCGATATGATCCCTTAATTCTAAAGGCAACCCACTGATGAATCTTTGAACCTTTGTCTTCTCATCCTTGAGGTACGAAACATACCTTAACAACTCCAGAAATTTAGTCGTGTACTCTTCATATTTCATAGAACTCCTTAGAATTTCCATTATAGTATCTCTCATACAAGTAATTATTCCTGAAGAGTCTCTTAAACTCATGCCAACTCAACTCCTTTGTCTTGTTGCCTCTAACACACTTCACATCTTCCCACTAGATATATGTTTTCCCCTTGAGACTGAAAATAGATATCTTGGGTTTCATATTCTCTATATAATCATTGAGCTCGAAGAACTTCTTCATCCTAAGTAGCCATGCTTCTACAACTTCCTACTTCTTTATCTATCCATCAAATGTAGGAGGCTTGGCTTTCTTGAACTCATATGGAAAGTACCCCCTCTTACTCCTTCTGTATGAATGATAGAGGTAATGACAATGATGTCTATATGAACTAGAACTATAATAGAACCCATAACCCCTTGTTATGAAGGTAAATCCTCTCTGCGGACATAGACGATCCCTCTAGCCCTAGGGTGGGTCTAGTAACAAAAGGACACGCTAAATTGTTGCTTCCTAGTTAATGAATGAACAAAAGACATGGTAGATTGACCTATCTTGAATTCAACGTTGTTGATGTCGCAGAAAGAGTAGTGGTCTCTTGCTCCTACTTTGACAAGTCACGATCCGTTCGCTGTCACGCCCAGATACTTGTACATAAGACAAAGAACAAGAACAACATAGAGTAGCGTAGTTTCACTCACAACTATTAAGAAACACTTTAGCGTGTCCTTTTGTTACTAGACCCACCCTAGGGCTAGAGGGATCGTATCTGTCCATAGAGAGGATTTACCTTCATAACAAATTGGCGACTCCACTGGGGAATAGTGCGAGTTTTTCGTGTCATCCTGTTGGGTCGATTGCCATTCTTGGTTTAGTTTTATATCATTTTCTAGTTTGTTTGTTGAGTTTCCATTCTCTTTTCAGCTCCAGAGAGTTAAGGTTGACTTCTGCTCATTAGGTTAGGGTTTTTCCTCTTTGTCCATAGGTTTCCAGCTTGGCGCATTTTTTGTCTGGACAGTCGCGCCGATTGGTGCATGTTGCTCGTTTAGCACTCGCGCCAACCTCTGTATGGCACGAATTACAGCCTTCCAGTCGCGCCCATCCCTGTAAGTTTTGGATTGACTGCCCTAATGCGTTTTTTTATCATTTGTTCTTGCCTCTAGGTTATTTTTAGTGTGTTTAAGACTTTGGACACTATGTAGACTACTGTAGACTTGTTTTCCTCAGTCGTTTTTCCATTGTCTTATTGGTGTCATTTAAGACCTTAGGGTTTCTAGGTGTTCTTTCACACCAAACCTTCTGTTCGAAAACAAGTCTCTTTGATTGTTGTTAGTCTCGTTTTGGTTTTTTAGACTGAGTTTTCTTGATCCTTTTGTTTTGTTAATTGAATGGTCTTTTCGTTTTTCGATTATTATTTCTTCTTCAATGCTTTGAGCATCGATTACTTTGCTTGTTTGGGTCGTTTTGAGAACTCTCTTTCTTATTTGAAAGTTTTCTCTGTTAGCTTGTATGTTTTTTTGTTTGTTTCATTTTGGTTGAGCCATTCAATTTTGAAACTTTACATTCGCAAAACTCAAACTAGTGTTTATTTTATTTTCCATTGAATTAGTACAATGTGTGCTTCATTTCATTGAAAAAATAAAAAATATCTTTGCATTCTTTTGTTGCATTGAAAATGAATCGTTCCTTTACATAAACTAGCATTTCTCAATCTAGGAAGGAATTTCGTTTTCACTTGATTGCATTAAGGGCATCAGAAGTTTCTTCGCATATTTTTCTTGCTTGCTTGCTTGAAATATTTCTATCCTTCTTCTAGCTAGCATTCATCGAATTGAAATGATATTCATTTGCATATATCCTGCATTTAGGAAGAGAAGCTCCGCATTCCATAGGGCCTGAAATTGAAACATAATTCAAGATTAACTTTGAAATTCATTCAATGAACCTAAGGCAACATTGGAACCTAACGAAATATTTATAGTGGTCTAGGCTAGAGACGTGTTTCGGCGTCTTAAAACCTAGTAGTTTTCACTCGCCTTTTGGCTTTAGACAGCACTAGTACGGACTTATGTTCCCTATACCATCAAGTATATAAAGGGAGACCCCTCTAGGTTGCAATCCTTTTATCCATAGGAAGTTGAATATGTCGCCTTGTAACCGTGATACACCGAACACAGCATTTGGGGAGACTACCTGCATGTACATCAAGTCCTTGGTCATTTCTCTTTCATTTGATCACCAAGGTGTATATGGCAGTTCACAGAAACCTGGTATACCCTATTTCTTAGAATACCTGAGTAGACGTTTCGATATTTTTGTGACTCTTTAAATAAGTAAAAGATCATCGAGCACTTGTCCTTTCACACTCGTTTCAAATTCAAAGTGACTAGAGTCGTCTTTTGTCTATTTCTTGACTTTTAAAACATGAAATAACAGATTTTGGTTTTAGTGTTATAAAATTAATCACCTAGGATTACACACCCAATAAAATTTTGTTACTTGGTCTGATTGATTTCCTTGATTCTTGATTTTGGTACCTTTGATTGGTTATCTCTTTTCCTTCCTATTCTGATTTACAGTCAAAGTGGCGGAACATCCAGTTTCGTCATCCTCACTGCCTCCTAGTGGTGATTCGTTTCTAGATGTTTCTTTCGAAACCCCTCAATCCACTAGGTCTGTCGAGTTTTCGCAGCCTATTCTACCATCTATCCAACCCCTTGCTACTCGATCTCCACTTGACGAGCCAGTTGAGTTCAATTGGCCTCCTTCAAGTGCTTGGTTTGGTTTTGGGGAAGAAGGGGAATTTCCTCCTCTTACGTCTGGGTTTCCTTTTGTTGCTGTTGTGGTACCTCCTAGTCCCTGTAGTCATTTTGAAGATCTTATGGAAGACTCAGATATGGATCCTTCCAGTCCTATTGGCAGAGACAGGATGCCTGTATCTACAGGAGAATATCAACTCTTTCCTGAAGATATTTCTCATGCCTCTGTCCAATATTCTTTGCCTTCGGTGTCACTTCCGGCTGGCTATAGGTCTCTAAGTCAAATTATGTCTGGTGTTGCATCCATTGCACAATCCAGCACAGTAACTCCTCCTCGGAGTTCGGCCCAATATTCGTCAGTGCCAAAACCTTCAGTGTCAGATCCGTCGGTTACTGTTACATCTGTTCCAGTCCAACCTACAGTCTCTGTGGCTTCTAGTTCAGTTTCCACTACCCCTGTGATTCCTGGCGGTCTCACTTTTGAAGAATATCTGTTGGTTGTTCAGCAGCGGAATTCTTAGGGTTCTCAACAACCCCCACCTCCTAGAAATCCTTGTTTTCATCACTATGACGCTGTTGGTACTCCCATATATGAATATCCGCATCATTATAATCATCGTGGAAATCCAGTTTATATGCCTCCTATAGATCCTTATCAGGTCATTTATGATCCTTATCTGGCCGGTTATGATCCTTATCAGTATGTTACTCATTTGGGACCTAATTTCCTGTGCAAACCTCTGGCTTACAAGGACAACCCTTTCAGGGACAACCTTCAGCTCAGCAGGGCCCTAATTTTGGTCCACAAGGACAACCATACGGTCCACAAGGCCAACCTTTACAGGGAAAACCTTTGGTCCAACATGGACAACCCTCTGGTCTCTCAGGTCAACCTCTAGTTCAACCAGGATCATATTTTGGTCCTGGGGGGCAATTTTATCCATCACAAGGAATATCCTATGGTCCTTCTCCAGGTCAACCTGGTCATCAGGGACATCCTGTACTGTCTCAACCATCAGGCCAACCTTTACCACAAAGTCAACCTGGTGGCCCTCAACAACCAGTTCAACAACCGGTTCAACCAGCTTAGCAACTGTTGCAACCTGCCCACCAACAAATTCCTTTGTTTTTGCAGCCAGTTTTACCTGTTTATCCTGCTCAGCAGCCTACTCAACCTTCTCCGCAAGGTTAACCTATGCAACTGCAGGGCGCTTATTACCCTCAAGCTTCACATCAACTGGTATACAGCGCACCCCACATTCTGTACTGTCAACCAGTATATAGCGCACCTCAGAATCCTTACCCTCAAAATCTATCGGTGTACCAGCAACCTCAATATCAACTTGTGTATCAGCAACCTCAAAGTCATGCTTACATTTCATAGCAAAATCTTTATGCTACTCAATAAGGACCTCAGTGGTTTCCTTCGACTCAATATCCTGGTCCTCAAACCTCGTATCAACTGAATTATCTTGTTTCTAATCCCTATGATCTG
Organism: Pinus albicaulis; assembly: GCA_034641835.2. NCBI lineage: Eukaryota > Viridiplantae > Streptophyta > Pinopsida > Pinales > Pinaceae > Pinus > Pinus albicaulis. Next base: position 323,444,016 of record CM076572.1, read on the forward strand.
AATTCTTCAGGACAAAATGTATGGAGAAAAAATCATGTTCAGACTGGGTGGAATGTACAGACAGGTCCTTATCAAAGACCTCTGATGACTTTTAACACTCAATTATCGTTTCTTGCTATGTTGGAATTACCCGATGTGTCGAAGTTGACGAATGATCCTATTCTTCATAATCCATATTGGCCTCCAGTTCCGACCAAGATTCCTAGTGATTGTCTTAAATTTGAGGGTAAACTTGGTGAATACCCCCAAACGCACGTTATGACATACCACTTATGGTGTTCTTCTAATTCTTGGGTTGACGATTCTATTCGTCTTCGTCTTTCCCAACGAACTCTTACTGGTGCCACTGCAAAGTGGTACATTGAGCTGTCTCCAGGAGTTTTCCAAGAGTTTAAATCTTTAGCCATGGCATTCCTTACACATTTTCAGTTACCGGTCCGCTATGAGACTGAGACGCACCTCCTCACTTCATTGAAACAAGACCGAGCTACTCACATCTCGGATCATATTCATGAGTGGCGGCGTCGTCAACGCATGATCAAATTTGAGATACCTGATTAGCTTCTAACTCATTGGTTAACTACCTCCTTTGTCAATCAGATTTCCAAGGACATAGCTATGGGGGCATGTGTAACTGAGGAACAAGCCATTGCTTACGCCCAGTACCTTGATCTCATGTACTCTCAGTCGGGCGCTTTATATGATATCTTGCCTGATGCTCCTCGACCTGAAACTTCTAAACCGCCCGTGACTCCATCCGTTGATGGTATTATTGGTTCCGTATCACAGACTTCTCAGAAGTCTTCTTCATCTAACTCTGGGAGCAGAAGTCTACTTCTTCCAATAATGTAGTTTCTCAATCAAATTCGAATTCTAGTATACTCGCAGAAGTGAATGTTGTTTAGGAAAATCCTACAGATAACACTTCTAAAGGTAAGAAGAAGGGTAAAGGTAAGGCTAAAGTTGATACCCTAAAATAGGATTCTCCAAAACCTCGTTCCGTTGATAGTTCTCAACATAAATCTAAGTATCGTTGTTTGATTTGTGATGATGAGCACTTCACCAAGGACTGTCCTTGACGGTCTGAAGTGAGTCGATTTCTCAAAGGCACCCAGGGAGCTCCGGCCATTCTCAAAGAACCCTTTCCTCAGCAGACTCAAATGGTAGAGCACCCTCAGTCCTATGCTCCATCTGGTTCGCAAGTATTCATGGTGAACGGTTCTACACCCGTTTCTATTGCTACTCGATCGAAAGATTATTCTGGTTTGCGTCAAGCAGTGGGGAAAGAGATCGTTGATGGTCCTCCTCCCTGATCTGAAAATGTGTGAACTTATTATTTCAAATACAGAGATAGAATGTTGGGGCATTCACTAGTTAATTCACCTTTTAAAGAAAGGATGAAACCAGAGGCTACCTGGCCCACAAACAGACTCTGCCTAAAGAAATAAATAGTAAACACTAATGATCTGGTTATGAAAGTATTTGCTGTTGGTTCCAAGTATTCACTAACCATAAACAAATGTATGCAAGCTTTAAAATGTGTTTTGCAATTGGAACAAAGTGACTTTGAGGAGTTTATGTGTCTTTTTACATGTAAGAGGTTTGTTTAATTTTACTATTTAACATATATAATTCTGAAAATAAGCAGCAATAAACACACAGCATATAACTCAGCATATGATGAGGTAGTTCACCCCTCCTGGGCTTCATCTGCCGGGTCGAAGGCTCTCAAATGGGCATGTCCTTGCTCTTATTATGCTCTTAAATTGGTTATACAAAGTGTCAAAAGCCTAAACAGGCGAAATTAGCTGCATAAATGGATTCAGAGTGCTGAAAACAATAAGAATCGACTATATTTTCACATTAAACATATTGTTGAGTCCCAAACTTGCATCTTTCCTATACACCTTTCTAGAATTTTTCCATTTACCTGGA